>JAFEMH010006049.1:0-137759 GCA_022495995.1 Adenophora triphylla var. japonica
GTAGTTCAAGCATCACTAGATAGTTAGGAACGATGTCTAGGTATCCTTGAGATTTTGACAATTCGGAGGCTGTCACCTGAGGAAGCTAGAGCTTACGGCACTATCTCTTTATGACGGTGATAGAGGTAACTTAAGTTGGGAAACTTGCTGAGCGTACGTCACTATTCGCGGATAGTGGTAAATGATTGGGTCGAATGACTCGGGCATACATCACTATTTCATGAGGCCGTAGCACAAGTTGGAATGACTTGGGCATACGCCACTATTCGCGGATGAGGTAAAGACACAAGTTGAAATGACTTGGGCATACCGCTGTCACTATTCGCTGATAGCTAGGTAGCACAAGTTGGGAATGACCGGGGCGCACGTCACTATTCGCTGATAGAGGTAGCACAAGTCTGGAATGACTTGGGCATACGTCACTATTCGCCGGATAGAGGTAGCACAGTTGGAATGACTTCGGGGCATACTTCAACTATTCGCTGGATAGAGGTAGCACAAGTTGGAATGACTTGGGCAATATCCTTCACTATTCCGCGTGATGTGTAGGTAGCAATAAGTCGGGAATGACTCGGGGCAGGCCTTCAATTATTCATGATGTATAGCAAGTTGGAATGACTTCGCATTACCGGTCACTATTCGCTGATAGGAGGTAGCACAAGTTGAAATGACTGGGCATACTCGTCACTATTCATGAGAGGTAGCACAAGTTGGAATGATTCTTCGGGCATGAGCTTCACTATTCGCTGATAGAGTGTAGCACAAGTTGGAAATGACTGGGGCATACTTCACTATTCGCGGATAGAGGTAGCACAAGTTGAATGACTGCTATGGGCATACGTCATCATTCGCGGATGAGGTAGCACAAGTTGGAAATGACTTGGGGCATACGTCACTATTCGCGATTGGGAGGTAGCACAAGTTGTAGAGTTCTCGACAATTACCTGAGACATTGTCACTCTAGTGTTATCCCGTTATAACGGAATTAATCTTGAGGCGACCGTGGAATAAAAGCTTGGATCAAGCCAAAGCAGATAAGGGATATTTTCTCGAAAAGATGTTATCTTCGTTAAAAGATAACGGAAATCGCATGCCCAAGTGGAAGGTCCATGGGTGGCGTGGATTGTAATTTCGGCTCGTAGCGAATGAAGGTCCGCCCAAGATGAGATGGAGAAAAGAAGCCGTACTTTGGCTAGAAGCCTCGTTTTTTCCAGCATTATTTAAAATCAGGTTTTGAATCTGGAAGCATTATGGGCACTTTGTTGCCGCCACTTCAGCCCGAGAGAGAGAGAAGAGAGAGAGAATTTTCAAATTCTTCAACCCTTTTGCTTCCCTTTGATTTGAAATGGATCCGGAGGGCAATCCCATACCAAGGCAAGCGAGGAGAAACATCTCTGGCGCCGCGAGAAGGAGGAGGAAGGAGCTCGTGGAGGACTGAGAGGAAGTATGACTTCCTTACGCCTCCATCGGAGCTTTACCCGGGGAGAAGGGAGCACAAATCAACGAACCCGCGATCGGCTGGGGTAAGCAGTCTCATTTTGCTCAAATCCGATGATTTTGCTTGAATTTTTGAATGATTTAGGGCTTGACCCGAATTTTAGGATTTTGAATGATTTTTTGAATGATTTTGAGATGCATGAACAACCTATGAGGCTAAGAATATGCAATGTGCAATTATTTTGATGAAAATAATGAGAATGACTCACTTTTTTCTCGCAAAATGAAGTAAGAATGAGAATTTTTCAAAATATGAGACCGAGTTCTTGCCTTGTGCTAGAACTAGGTCAAAATTCTGATTTTCAATGAGAAAACATGATTTTGGAAGATGAAAATGATTCATGCATGCCATTTTTTGAAAAATAATGCTTATGTGCAAAAAATTGTGATTTTGTGCTTTAGGAAAGCAAATGACGCGTTTCAAGTGATGAAAGACACGTTGATGCAAAAGATATGCTAGAAAAACTTTTATGAATGCTTTTCTTTTGAAAATATGTGCACTTTTGAATATATGCATGCTTTTGAAATGATATGAAGGACTCGACGCTTCTTTTCAATGTGCTTGTTTCACAGGAGAACAAGTCTAGAGGACCGCTTCTGAGATAGCGGCCAAGCTGCGTAGGATGCCTGGACTTCTTTGAGAAGGACGTGGGCAAATCCCAAACTGTGAGGGCTACCGGCTTGATGCATTTGTAGAGGCTATCGGTAGGGGTGTCCACATCACTCTAAGAGCAAGGGCTTGTCCAGCCCTATCTCGGAAGTTTTCCGTGGGACAAAGATACATAGCTTTCACCCGAGCCGGGAGAGCCGACAGCGACTCGCCGATTTCACCGCTTATTACGGGCTTACGCTCACCGGAGGCCCGTGACTTGAGGGACCATATTACAAACCCGAGGAGTTTCAGTGCTTGGCCTGGGCCTTGAGCCGATTCCGGCGGGCCGGGATGGAGACACGGAATGTCGAGGCGGCACCCGCACTAGCATGCGTAATTTGCCGCTAATGATGTGATCGCCCAATGCCAGCTCGGCTAGAGCATTCATATGGTTTCGGGATGCTATCGGGCCACCATCTTCGCCAATTCTCGGGACGATAGCTATGACTTGCCTCCTCGACTCTCTCGGAGGATGTTGATGGGATTGGGACGGTCTCTCGGGAGAGGCCGGATTGGCGGAGCTCTACTTCTCGTTGGACATGTACGGTCGGAACAAGGCCGCTTCCATGGATCGCTTTTCATTTGCCCTCGAGGTAGTCTCCTTTTTTTTCTTTTTCTTTTCCGTCTTGAGACTTTTATAAGAGAGAGAAATGACCTTTTGATGTTTTGAGCATGCAGCCCGGTTTTGCGAGGTGATCGGGTTCTTCCTCGGGAACCAGCCAGAGGATGTCACCATCTTCCCCGCTATGGTTCGGCCGGAGGGGAGATGCGAGAGATAAATTCACTGGGAAGACCCGGATTACCTTCGACTACAAAATGGTGAGGCCTGGTCATCAACAAATGGATGGGCACGACGGAGCGGACTTCTACCCCCGGGGCGTGTATCCAGAGATCTTGGCCGGGAGATGCTATAGAGGTGACGCAGGCGTAGGAGGTGGCTCACTGTGGCCGACATGTGATGTCATCTACTTGGGACCGCTTCTCGAGACAAGATGGTCATGTTCCCCCACTAGATGCCATTACTCCTTCACCCTCCAAAGACGGAGCATGCCGCAGCCTCGTGGACCGGCCGTAGGATGAGATTGCTAGGTACCTGTGTGCAGTGGCCGCGGAGGAGTACTTCGACATGGACACCCCCTACGCCGTGTTTGTGGAGGCAATACGCCTGAGGACGCCACGTAAGCTAGTGAAGCCGGCGTCACTGTGGATACGGGGAGGATGAGCCCACCGACCCGCCGATCCCTCCCGCGCATCCTGTCCTACGTGGTCCATGGAGTGCCGAGGAGGATGAGGATACTGTCTCTCGATGCTAGGGAGCCCCAAGACACCTTGCCGCCCGATAGCACTGTAAGTGTACTTTTAGGGTCTTATTCCCTTTTTAGCTTTCGCATTTTCTCGCTTACAATTTTGCTATTTTCCGAGATTTTCGAGATTTTCTCTTTTTTTTTCTCGTGTTCCACTCGCACTTACGATAGGGTCAAGGTCGCGTAATAGGGCCGGAAGGACATGTGCCTGCCTCTCTTCGAGGAAGCCGGCTCGCGCTTCAAGGCGGCAGCGGATGACACAGGAGCTCGGGCGCAAGAGACGCGCACGTCTGGGGCACTGGCCTACCTCATCGGCCTCTGAGTACTCTTCCAAAGGCTATGCCTCGGGCGGGGACCCAACGCCGACATTCGAGCACTGGCCGAGTATGGGCACGATAATGTCCATCTATCCGATGTGAGCGACTGTGAGGACTGATGAGGGAGGCTAGCATCTACGAGCCGAGCAAACATGGAAGATGAAGAAGAATCGGAGGCCTAGGAGGTCTCTAGAATAGATTTGGAACAAAAAAACAAACAATTTACAATTTTTATGCACACTTTGTTTATTTTTTGCTTTATTTGGGCGCCGAAAATGGGGCGAAAACATCAGATTTATGTTTTAATTGCTTTTCTAATTCATGCTTTTTCAATTTGCATATTATCTCGAGCCTGGGCGACTTTTTGCTTGGAATTGGGGCTGAAAATGGGCCAAAATGATTTATAATGGTGTATAAATGCTTGAATGGCTTCGGATATGTTTTTGTACAGTGCTTTGGTTGAAAAAGTGGGGTGAAAACTCCCTTGGGCAGCAACTTTGGTTGCCGCAAATTTTTTTTTCGCAGAGGGCTAATGTAGCCGTGCGGCATGGCCTCGAGGGCAAAATGTAGCCGTGCTGCGCTGGCCATGCTTCCTCGAGCCGGTTATTTTCTCGAATAAAAGCAAGGCTTGGCCATTTCATTTCATTTTCACTCTAGACTTGTCCCAATTGTTCCTGCAGCATATTTTGGACCTAAAAGCACCATCTTTGATCATTTTGCGATGGAGAATCCCGTTAGATTGCAAAGGGGGAAACGAGACCATTTTCTATCCTGGCCTTCAATCTTGGGCGAGATATAACTTCCAAAATCACAAGGGGCCGCTTGATTCTTCCTTCAAGATCAAGTCTTTATGGCATTTCGAGGGATCTCCCGCCCGATTGGGATCCGTTGAGAGCCGCAAAGAAAGTTCGGGACGTCCGGAGACATGTTTATCGCTTTTCTTACAACGAAATCGTCCCAACGCACGAAGACTTCGTGAGCCTTGATTGGGGGTCCCGAGATTGAGGCTATATCTATTCCGCTGACGGAGACGTGCCGGCGACGGTAAAGCTTGCATCTTTTCTCGCAGATTCCTTTGGGAGAGGCCGAGAGGATGATGGTAGCCCCTGATAGGATTGACCTTTCGATATCCCTGCAGTGCCTGGGTCTCCAGATATGGCTGCGACCACGAGTGGCTATGGATGCTTTCATTCTCTCGCGTATTTCTCTATTTTGTTCACCGCCGAGTCCGCGGGATTCACATAGTGGTCTCTTGGACATGGTCGAGACCGCAGTGGCCGGGAAGCGATATTGTCCCGCCGGGTTTTGGGAGAGACATTTCATGGGATTGATAGGATGGCTCTGGGAGACCGTTTCATGAGGTCCGGGAGTCCGGCTATGTTGACTTTGCGGCTGCAGGAGAGGCTCTGGGCTTTGCCTCGGGGCTTTGCCGACTCTGCCCCCTTGGGTGATTTCTGAGAGGTGCACCTAGGCAAACAGGAACAGGGTAGCCGGGAGCCGATGATGGCTAGGCTATCCACTTCTGACATCCGTTGGTGGATACCACATTGGAGGTTGCGCATCAGAGGATATTTCAGAGTCTTATGCCGCGAGGGTTCCGTGGATTCTCGCCGGTCGTCCTTCTACATACCCCGCTTGGTATCCAGCAGCTTGGGGCTTTACAGAGCCATCGAGTGATCGGGAGGACATCCGGACCATGGAGGTGGTGTCATTGGACATGAGAGATCCAAATGCCTTCTCTTTCTTCTCGAGGGCTTCGACACATACCGCTTTCCCACCTGTGGCTATCTTCGGGAGCAGTGAAGAGCACCATCTTGACCACTCGTCTACTGACCGGTACGAGAGGGAGACGGGAGCGACTCAGTTATCTTGGAGGATAGACGTCGAGCTTTATTGGGAGCCGATCGTGACTCGAGTAGGACTCGAGGAGACCGAGGCTAAGGCGAGTTGCCATAACCAATCGTGTGACTTGGTCGTGATATGGAGGCTCTGCACAAGAGGTTGTCCGAGGTCGCTCCTTCGACCGAGGCTCGAGGGAGGAGGTGCGGACTCGTGCTCGTATAGAGAGAGCGCTCATTGACACGGGATTGGTAGAGGCTCCAGCGAGGATACCAGAGGCTCGGGATGAGGGATACCGACATTATTGAGAAGAAAAGGAAGAAGACTCGACGAGGCCGAGGAAAAGGGAAGAAGACTCGAAGAAGACTCAATAATGACGACCGACAAGTCTTTTCTCAAGATCCTCTTATTGCCATTTGCAAACACATTAGTTTATTTAGGCATTTTATTGTATTTTAGATCTTTTTAAAGGTGTTAGCAGAGTTAAGAGGTAGACCGTGCTTGAACTCATCAAGAAGTTTTTAACTTGTAATGAACAAGAAATATTATTTTAGAAATTAATCAAGACACATTTCATGGAAATTCAAATGTCTTTATTGATTGGGACCCGCTTTTATGAAAAACCGAAATACCCTTTACTATTTTTTAGACGCACTTCATGGAAGCTTAATCGTCCTTTTTATTGTTTAGACCGAACCATATATGGTCGCCTACGTTCCCTTTACAAGAAAGGCTAAGTGGGCTCAGTCTACGTAGTTCATTCCCGGTGAACTAATAATTTTTTTTATGTGCAAACTCGTCTTTTGCCTAGACCGCCCTTTTTGGGGTTTTCACTTAGCCGGGCATTACTCTTTTGCACTAAGATTTTTTCTTTTTTTTTTTTTTTTTTTTTTTTTTTTTTTTTTTTTATGTGCAACCCCGTCTTTGCCTAGACCGCCCTTTTGGGGTCTTCAAATTAGCCGGGCATTACTCTTTTTGCACTTTTTTTTTTCTTTTTTTTTTTTTTTTTTTTTTCTTTTATTTTTTTCTTTTTTTTTTTATTATTTTTTTTTATCGTACATAGTATCTTCTGAGTTTATCACCGTTGACCGGGTGGACAAAAGGATTGCCATCCAAGTCTCGCAAGCTTCATTGCTCCTCCCGACGTATTTTCGCACCACATAAGGGCCGATCCAGACGGGTTCCCATTTTCCTGTGGGGTCTTGCCTCTCGGTAGGGGCTTTACTTTCAGACCAAGTCGCCCTCTTTGATGTCTCCGGCCTCGACCTTTTATCAAACGCTCGCCATTCGCCTCGGTAGGCTCGGGTGTGTTCCATGGCTTTTAGCCTTCTCTCGTCAAGGTGGCTAATTCATCATGCCGCCGCAAGCAACCATTCCACTTCATTGACACTGCTTTTCCAGAGGACCCTTAATGACGGGATTTCCAACTCCACCGGTAACACCGCTTCCATCCCGTAAGTTAGGGCAAAAGGAGTTTCTCCCGTGGCCGTTTCCGACAGACGTTCAGAGCCCCTGCAGTGCTAGGTGCAAACTTTTCGGGCCAATCACGACCACGGGTGGCCATCTTCCTGATGATCCGCTCGAGTGTCTTATTAGCAGCCTTCCACGGCTCCATTGGTTTCGAGGTCTCGTACGGGGACGACTTGTGGCGAGTAACTCGAATCGACAAATAGCCTATCGCAGCCTCTTCGAAGTGTGACCCATTATCGTAAATGATCTCAGCTGGGCACCCCATATCTCGCACATTATGTTTTCTTTGATGAACCGGGCCACTTTTCTCGGAAGTGAGGACCTTGTAGGACTTGGCCTCTACCCACTTGGTGAAGTAGTCAATGGCCACCAACACGAACTCGTGCCCATTGCTTCCTCGCCGGGATATTTTCCCTATCACGTCAATGCCCCAAGTTGCAAACGGCCAAGGAGTCGTCATGCAAGACATGTGTCATGAGGTGGGAGATGGTTGAGGTTGGCAAACCGCCGGCATTTGTCGCAGTTCGGACGTGCCGAACGCAACCGTTTCCATGGAGATCCAAGAGTAACCCATTCTCGAGGATCACTTGCATCGTGGCTCGGCATTCATGTGAGGACCGCAGGGACCATTGTGGACTTCGGCCATCAACTCTCCGGCTCTTTCTTGAGTGACACATAAGAGGAGTGGTCCTTGATACCGCTTCTTGTATAAGGTTGCCTCCTAGAATGACATACCGAGAAGCCAACCTTTTCGTGGCTTGCAAGCTTTTGGCTCGACTCCTTCTTTGGTCTACCTTCTTCGTCTCTCGAAAGCCGACTCTCCGTCTTTGAGGAATTGGTAACTGATTGTACCAAGGTTCCTTTATAGGCTCGGTCCCAGTCCACTTCACAACAGAAAGTCGGGGCTTCTCTTCTACCCACTCAAGGGCTTTATGGCTTTTCCTCGGGGATCTCTACCAATGAGGCTAGAGTAGCTAGAGCATCTCGCGAACTGTTCTTTTCCTCGGCAAGTAGTGGAAAGTCACTTCTGAACCGTCCAAATAACTCCTCCATACGGGCATGATACCGTTGCAGATTAGACAGGTCTACGCCTTCCACTTGTTGGAGACTTGGTTGATGATCGTGGCCGAGTCTCCGTAAACTTCGAGCCTCCTGACATTTCTTTTCTAAGGCGGCCTCCAAAACCAAAGAATGCAAAGCTTCATACTGGCGACATTGTTCGTGGCAGAAAGTTCAACTTGAGGGCTATGGGGTATGCTCATCTTTCGGATCGACCAATAGCATTCCTACACCATTTCCTCTTTTGTTAGCGGCTCCGTCAAAGAACAACCGCCATCTATTTTCGTGCTCAACCGCAAAGATCCCTTCATCTCGGAAATTGGGGTTCGTGCCCTCTCGTCTTCATTACTCGGGAAATTCGCTAGGCGATCCGACAATGCTTGACCCTTGATGGCCTTTCCGGTCACATAGTTGATGTCGTATTCTCGCCAAGAAGAAGGACCACTTCGCTAGACGCATCGATAGGGAAGGCTTGTCAAAGATGTACTTGATGGGGTCCATTTTCGAGACCAAGTTCACAGGCGGGCTTCGCATATAATGCTTCAACTTGCCGACTACCTGCACTCGCCCCGCACAGTCTTTTCACACGCCGAGTAATTGAGCTCACTCCCCGTAGCTTCCTACCGACAAAGTAAATGGCATTTTCTACCCGAGAGTCTTTCTTCTCTTGAGCAAGCATAGCCCCAACCGCCGTGTTCAGGATGCTTAGATAGAGCGTAAGAGGCTTCGTCTATGTGGGGGCATAGTACCGGGGATGCACTAAGTATGCCTTGATCTCGTCAAAGGCGTCTTGGCATTCTTCGGTCCATTCTCGTGTCCACATTCTTCTTCATGAGCTTGAAGATGGGCTCGCACATAGTGGTCAACCGATTGACAAAACGGCCGATGTACCGCAATTTTCCCACGAAGCTTTTGACTTCCGTCTGGGTTTGAGGTGGCCTCATATCCATGATAGCTTTGATCTTTCTGGGGTCAACTTCTATACCTCGCTCCGTGACCATGTACCCGAGCACTTTTCCCCTTGTCACTCCGAAGGTGCATTTGGCGTGGTTTAGTCTCATGGAATGCCGTCTCACCTCTCAAAGAATTTTCGTAGGTCAACAAAGTGCCGCCCACCTTCTCCTTTCGGGAGTGGATTATCATGTCGTCTACGTAGACCTCAATCTCCTTGTGGATCATGTCATGAAAAAGCGCGGTCGCCGCCCTTCGTAAGTAGCCCCGGCATTCTTGAGCCCGAATGGCATTACCGTATAACAAGAGGTTCCCACGGTGTGGTGAAGGCCGTCTTTTCTGGTCTTCCTCGCCATCTTGATCTCGGTTGTAGCTCGCAAAACCATCAACGAAGGATTTGACTTCGTAGTTGGCAAGTGGAGTCCACCAGATGTCTATGTTTGGCGTAGGGTAGTCGTCTTTGGGCCGGCCTTGTTCGCATCTCTGAAATCCACACAGCCAGCCGCACCTTCCCATTGGCCTTGGTTACTGGCCACGATGTTGGACAACCATGTCGGGTATTCAATGACTCGATGAATCCTACCCGCAAAGTAGCTTCTCAATTTCTTCTTTGACCCGTAGAGACCATTCCGGCTTGATCTTTCTCGCTCGCTTTACCGGCTTGGCATCTCGGTGCTAGAGGGATTCTCGTGCTCTACTATCGAACCGTCTAGCCCCGCATATCTTTGTATGACCATGCAAACACGTCGACGTATTCTCCGAGCAAACTCAATCAATTGCCCCTTTCAACCCCGGAAGAAGCTTCCAATCGTGTCTCTTTAGGTTCCTCAATAGTACCCAAGTTCACACTTATCAAAACCTCCTCAGCCTTTGGGCCCGGTTTTCCTTTTTCCGAAACCCGCTTAAAGATTTCTTTAATGTATTGTTCGTTTAGTGTGTTTGCATCTTGTTCAAATGATTCATTATTAACTCGTTGTTAAGTTTTGAGTTAATTTATCATTTGTTAAGTTGGCAATAAGAGGATAATCGTAAAGATTTGTCATTTCATTCAAGATAAGGGGAAAGATGACATCGATTACATTTTCATAATCCTCAGCGTGAGGCCTTCTGATGACTCGAGGACCGGAATTCGAAGATTCCCGACTCAACCGAATAGACAATGTGGTGTTTGACACGACCGGCCGAGGAGGACGGGTACCAATCCAAGCTCCGTGATCATTTGCCGCCGATCGGCTATCGGCCCCGAGAATGTCTCCCAATTCTTCAATGGCATTTCTGTCTTAGTCACCAAAGTGCGAGGATCAAAATGACTTTCACCATCGTCTCCATAACGGCAACTATCTCTATCATCTCGAATCAAGTCGATCAAGTCTCGGGATTTCAGTGCTTCTTCGTCAAACAACTCTTGCAAACCCCACTCGATCGTCTTCACCGCCGGCGCCTTCTATCCGTCGATCTTTCGAAGAGCTAACTCAAAGGCGAGAAGTCCATTGTCCCGATGCCGACCTTTGACACCGGCCGGATTTCTTTCAAGACGTACTCATTCTCGAATCGGTAGTGGTAGCCCTGTGGATATCCGGCAAATCAAGGAACATTCTTCGAACGGGATTGGCCGGCTTTCCCCTAACTTTCTCAAGGTTCTCTAGAAGGGTTTTCGCAAGGAGATCTCGGCGATCACTTTCATCATATTGTGTCCCTCCTTTTATAAAGTAATGGGTCGTAGACAGACTGTAAGGATGGAGCCGGACCCCTTCACCTTTCTTGCCTTTAGCTTTTCCGGCATCCCGAGAGTTCGGGTTTGTACCCCAAGCCATATCTCGGTAGTCTCGCTTCCTTCACATCAATGATGGTGTTACGACTCTTGAAGTCTTCTACCCAATCCAAGTCCCTAAGATAGCTCATTTTTCGCATCATCCTCATGGCAGGAGGGATTTTATCGGAAGTAGTGGTGAGGTCAAGGCAACACACTTGTGCCTTGGAAGAAGCTACGGAGAATCCTGGCCAATGCTAACCCTTCATCATCATGCTTGATCTCCAATATCGGGATGTCCCCTTGCCGGTTCCTTCTACCGTGACACTGTCCCCATAAATGGTGGTGATAGTTCCATCACTGACCGAAATTTGACGCACCGATGCAAAGTAGAGGCTACCCCGTTTATCCGGTGGATCCAAGGCCGTCCCAAAGAAGGCAAGAATGAAATCGGAATGTCAATAACTTGAAAATCAACATCCATGACCTTTTTCCGAACCACATCTTGAGAGTGGCGATCCCCAAAACCGATCGTGCAAAGGGAGTCATAGGCCTTAATAGTCTCGACTAGAAGGCTTTAAGTCCGTTGGCTTCGTATCCAATAAATCCATCATCTTAGCCGGCAAGACATTCATTGTGCACTCGTCAACTAGTACTCGTGGCAATCGACGCTCTTCTAACCGGACTGTGATGTAAAGAGGTTCGTTGTGACTAGCCCCATACTTTGGCAGTCCAATTCAGCCAAGGTAATGATGTTTCCATAGTGGATATTTCCAATCATTCGACGACCTCATCAGGGTGACATCTATGGGCACCATGGTCTTGGCCAAACTTTCTTCTAGTTTCAACTTATGAGGGTACGAAGAGGTTAACAGGGACCATAAGGAGATATTGGCTTGGGTACACTTCAACCGGGAAGTTAGGACTGATCCTCCTTATCGTAGTCGCTTTTCTCGCTTTCTAGCTTATAAGGTCTTTTATCTCGTCTTTGGTTCCGAGACGGCATTCCTTTTTGTCACCCTTAGGCTGCCAATACTTCATCTCGTCTGCACCGAGTCATCACATAGACATTGATTTTCCTTGGTCATCATTCCTACCGGAGGATTCTCACAATTCTTTCAAAGTCGAGGCGGATTCTTACCGGCGTATGGCCAATTCCCGCGATTGATCTGATTGACGGCGCCGTTCTCAAGCATAGGCGGCTTCCCGAATCCGGTCCTGTGTTACCGGCTTTTGACCTTTTCACATTCTCCGTTTAAAGCTTTCACGCCTCATTCAAACTTTTCAAAGTCGCATGCAACAAGAATTATCACTTCCGGATTTGGAGCTTGGCAAATGGCTTTCTCATCCGATCCTAGCAACTTCTTTAACAGAGTAGGATCACATTCCTCATCACCGAAGCATGTCTTTTTCTTTCCCCGGGGGTCAACCTTTGACGGCATTTTGGACATTGGCTAAACACTTTCTCGAAATGGGAAATTCCATCATCAATAAGGATTTCATGGGTCAAACCTCATGGCGGGTTCCTTTTCCTTCCCATCGAGATATTTTCCGGGCTTTCTGGCTTCGGGCTAACCACTCCTCTATTGTCCCTTCCGCACTTCGACCGTGTCTTCATCGTTGTCACTACGCAGCTCTCGTGGGAACTTTCGTCTTGGCTCTTATGACCAATGAGGGCAAAAGCGTGTCGGGATACTTCGACGCCATATGAGGGGTATCTCGCACTCTTCCTCGGGCTTAGTGGATTACCAGAAGACATCATTATCATCGTAGGACATAAAGTGGACTCGGGGTCGCTCTAAACTCGTGACTCTTTCCAAGGCATCCATACATTCTTCTTCGTACCAAGTTTCAGGAGTGACTACTAACACCGTAATAGAGTCTACCCTTCCCGATGAGAGTTTGGCTTCGCGACGCTTACATGTTCTAGACGGTGGGAGGAGCCCACTTCCCTCTTTGGCTAAAGCTTCGATCAAGTCTCTCCATTCACCTACCAAGTCCTTGTACGGAGTATTGAACTCTAGGATATAGGACTCATACACTACCTCATCCTTCTCCGAGCCTTTGCATAGGCCGCAGACACACTTTGAAGTGATTTCATCCCCTATTCCAGGTCTCGTGGCTTTCGCTCATCTTGCCCTTCGGGTTTCACTTCCGTTGGCTCCAAGTCCATTCCTTCTACCGAACTGTCATCATCACCGTAAATCCACCCATTCCTATTCTCATTCCCGACCGACTCTTCGCCGTAGCTATCTCGAGAGGTAGGCAAATTCACGAGCGCGTTGACAAAATTGGAAAGGTCAAACTCGGCACCGGGATTCCAAGGTAGGGAAATTTGGCTCGGGCCGAAAGGAGGAAAAGGGTCCCATGGAGGGATTTAGAGGAAGCGAGGGTGCTCGGGACCCTAACAACTTGGGGTATTGGAGGAGACCGAGAAAGGACAGGCCTTTGGTAATGGGTTATATGAAGATGGGGGAGGGTATTGGTTATAGGCTAGCTCTTCTTCCTCGGTCATCCTGTTACCCAAACCAAAGATCAAGCCTTCGTCAAATCGGTCATTTCCGACTCTCCGAACCGATGAAACCGAGGATTCTCGCGAACCGTCCGAGGATTCTGCGCTAACAAGTCGCCGACCCGGTGTTCTCACCCACTTCTTTCTCGCAAGGGAAAGGGATAGGAAAGGTTTAGACTCGGGGTAGGTGTTTAGCTCAAGGCCTGTGCAATATGCAAATTAGAATCTTCAAGTTTACTTAAAACAAGTTGTCTTTTATTAATATCTATTTGGTTGGAAAAGGGTTCTCGCCCTTCTTTTTCACAACTACTCTAGATCCCGGATCGCTGGGTTCCGTCACTACGTCTATAAGCCCCTCGTATTCCACCCGTATTTCGACCTCCCAGGTGGACACCCCGGCGAGGGTCCTATAGGGCACGCGGATCCCACCGACCGAGAGTAAAGAACGCTCCTATCGGGTCTAGCGGGTCATAGACCTTTCAACGCACGAGCGATGCGGATTATAGTCAAGGCAATACCGTGAAAGTCTCGTCTCTCTGCCTCGACGGATCTTTGACAGAGTTTCGCTTGAGCGAATGACGGTTTTTTGACTTTCGGTAATGTCCGAGAATATAATAGGCATGGGTCGGGCGGCAAAAGCCGGATGACACAAAGGTCACATTGAACTTCGTTGCATACGCAAAGGCGCGAGTCGGAATCGAAGTCAATGCCGGGTCAAGATCTTGCCAATTTTTCCTTGTCGGAATTTTGGGTAGCTTCGCTTGAGCGAAAGATCTTTTATTTTGGCAAAGACTTGGTCTTGACTCTTACGCATTCCGTGCGGGTCAAGGTCAATAGTCAATGTCTGAGTCAAGATCCCACCGATTTTTCCTTGTCGGAATTTCGCGTAATTTCGCTTGAGCGAAAATCTTGGCTTCCGTTGCGAGCTAAGGCTTCGACCTTTACGTGGGTATGCAACCGGGCTATATGACACGGACTAGACCAAAAACCAACCAAAAGTCACGGATTTTGAAACGTGTGACACGGACCGTGCATTGGTCGACACCGGCCGCCATGGGGAGGTTGGGATGATTCCGTGCGCGCCCGGAGCATCGTAAGGCCGTCCGTGGATCAAGCACTGAACCACCTCGGGTTTGAAGGACGTGCGTGCAAAAGTGTACAGGATATATCGGTGCGCGTAGTGTGCGGTCTCCTAAAATGTTCCTTTTTGAGTTAAAACAGAGATTTTCATAAATGTGTTTTAAAGGAATGATTTTCGGGACGGGGAAAATGCAACACATAAGCACGTAAATTTTTCTCGGGAGCCCCGCCGCCATGGAGCCGAATAGCCCCAAGCCGCTAGGACTGCCAGTATTAACCATGATTTTTCCCGGTGGAATTGCCACCGAGGTCGTATGGTCGAATCCTATGAGGATTAGCCGTACGACCGCATGGATCAATTTTCCAGTTCCACTCCTTTTGCTTTTTTTCTCGGGTTATTTCCCGTTTCAAAGTATGCACAGATTCCAAGATGCAAATGATGCAATGCATGGTAAAGAAAGCAAGCACGATTAATGAAATCGGCGATGGGAGTCTAACCCGCTCAAAGGGAAAAGCTTTTTGTATTTTTTTTTTCAGAAAATTTTTTTCAAAAAGGGATACTGGTACGTGGGATTGTTAAACCACCTTGTTATCCCAAGCCCCGGGTTAGGGAGCGATACAGGAAGGGTAAGTGGGGTCCACCTATATACCAAGTATCGACTTTTGTTTTGAAAATAAAGCTTTTCTCCTTTGGGATGATCCCCAGCGGAGTCGCCAAACTGTGAATGTGTGCCCAAAATTTTTGTTTATTGGAATTCACGCGAGTTTGAAGACATCCGAGTTATTTGAAAAACGGAGTCGCCACGCCATTTTGATTACCTCAAAACTTTGAAAAAGGTTTTATGGGTTCGGAGGTTAAGTTACCCTCGGGAAGAACGTTTGGCGTTCACCCAAAGTGCCTTGCCGGAGCAAGTCTCCCTAGATTTCATTAATCGTGTTTGCTTGCGTGCTTTCTTTGTGTGCATGTGTTTGAAAATAAGGGGGAATGTCCCAAGTTGTCTTCCTGACGTACAAACCATTTGTTGGTTGTCGCCGGGATTCCTTGGAATTTATGTATTTGGAATTATGATCCCGTCCTCATCTTATGACTTATGATCATCGCATTTTAAACCTCGGGACCCTCGGGACTTGCGTGATCGAGAGAATGACTCTCTTTTGGGTCAAAGATGAGGTTCTTTAGGAAGGAATGTCCTTAGCCCATCAATCCTACGCTTTAAGACGGTCGAGCTCGTATAGAGGCTTCATGCTCATTCTTAAGCGATAATCGGAGATATAGGGTTCAAGGTTATCCTTTTCCTAAAGAAATCATGAACCTTTAATGGAAGGAACGATGCAAAGATGAGAACTTTTACACCGGTCCGTTCCAAGGTTGGGGGAAAGGGGAAATGCATGATGAAAAAATGAATCTTTAATGAAAAGATGACATTTTTAGGTTGCAAATGATGCTTTTTGATTTAAAGAAATGATCTTTATGCAAAGGATGCATAAAGATTTGATTTTTATGCAAATGATGCATTGAAAAAGGGGGTTTTGATGCAAAGGATGCATTTTTATTGAAAAAGATTGGATCTTTATATGCAAATGATGCATAAAGATAACATTTTTATTGGAAAATAGGGATTTTAGGTGCAAAGGATGCACCTTTATGAAAAAGACTACATTTTTATGACAAATGAGGTCTTAATGCATGCAAAGGGGGAAGGGGATGATAAAGATGTGATCTTTAAGCTACCAAGTCCCAAGCAATATAAAGACAATGCAATGAGCAATTTATAAAGCAATTAGGATGCAAGGATAGGGCGTGCGAGGTTACCAATGACTTCCTTTGCTTCTCGGGACGGAGCTAGGAGGAGAGGTTGATCTTTGGTCTTCAAGGAGGAGGGATGTAGCTTCTTGGCCTTCCTTCTTCTTCTTCTTGAATTCCCAGCAGTTTCTTCACGTCTTTCAGAGTGGATTGAGTATTTTTCTCATATATTGTGTGTTGAAATGGGTAGAGGAGGGCTCTATTTATAGGCAGTCTGGATAAGGCTAATGAAGCCGTGCGGCTGCAGGCTCTTTGCAAATGAGGCCGTGCGGTCTTATCCATTATGACTCAGCATTCTAGAACCATGCAAGGTGGCATCATTCTAGAAGCTTCCCTCCTAATTAAAAAAACGTGTTTCTTAATTAGGAAGGATTCCCTTCAGCCTTTATTTAATTAAAAACAGTCCTAATGTTTCCTAACGTGGAAGATACGGGGAATTACCGGAAAACTTACCGAAATTGACGGGAAATTTAACCGGAAGGCATGAGCCAGATTTGGGTACTTACAGTCATGCACAAAGCTCAAGCCGTAGTGGTGGACCTTCACCCAAACGCGATTAGGATCCTTACTAGTTACCTGGTAATCTGTAGAGCCCTAAGGCAAGAACCAACTGTCCCCTTACTGGTCCACTTATTTGAGGGCTACACAGCCGTATCTCTGCGAGATGGCGACTGTTGGGTTTTACAGGTCCATGCGCAGTGAAATTAAGCATCTAATAACATAAAACCCAAAGAGCCTAGGATCCGTTCTATACAATTAACTTGAATTCTATGATATAGAAATAACCAACCTTGAACGCTTTCCGTTCTTGAGCTATCGAACAATGTTTTGATGTGATATTGAATCACAAATTTCGAACTCTAGGCCTTGATCGTCGTACGAGCGAAGATCCTCTTATGGTATCCACACCTTTGAATGAACCAAGAACGATTTCTTGATGATTGCTAGATCATAAACCTTGAAGAATATTGAGAATTTTGTTGTGATTTTCTTTTCAGAAATTCGGCTAGGTCTTTAGGGTTTTACATACCTTATATTTATACCACAATAGTATTGGTATATGTTTCCTAATCAAATTAGGAAACTGTCTGTCAAAACCGCCTTAGGCTTATGATGTCGCACGACCACACGAAGCCCATGACCAAGTTGTGTCGCGCGATGACATATGCCACATCAGGAATCTCAATCATTCTTCCTCTGGTTTAATCAATTCATTCTAGTTATGTGTGACCCAATAGAATTATATTATGTTGGCAATGAGCTCGATCATATCGACCCTCATAAAATAATAAGCGGACTCTAGCAAGCCATTATGTCTACTCAAATAATATAACGTAAAAGTTCACGTTTCCAATGGTACACTTCTATTTCTCCCTTTGTCTCACGATGTTATATTGAACACAAGTCATGGTCCACGTCAACTTGTACTTGTTCAATGCTTTCTCGATCTTGAGTATAATAATAATCCAATCGCATTGGGGTATGGCCATACACTTTCATCATTATCACTCATCGAGGGGCCCAAGCAAAACATCTCTCTTTCGAGGGACAAATTCCATCTTGACTAATCATCCTTTCCATCACGAATCCGATCAGGCCAAAGATAGCCTTTATAGATATCGTGTTAAGATATCGTTTGACTAAAATCAATTATGACTTTCATCATATGTAAGGTCATGATAATCTCAGGTCTAGGGACTAAATGAAGTGACCATATAAGATTTAATTATGATATTTGACCATGACATAAATCTCATACGGGTCAAGTCCAGTTACTTGTTCTCTAACAAGTATCCATAAATTTAATGTCCATATCTATGCATATAATCATCATATGATTATCCATTAACATTTATACTAATTATTTACTTAATAATTAGGGACGAAGATTATTACAATAAATATGCAAAATATATAATAATCAAATAATAAACTTTTCATATAATAATAAATAATGTCAACACATAAGTCTATCAACTATAGGCCTAGGGCATAACACTAACCGGCTCCCACTTGCACTAGGCCCAATCTCCCATGTATTGAATACCCATGGACCTAACATGACCATCATGCTTAGCTTGCGGGAGAGCCTTAGTTAATGGGTCCGCCACGTTGTCATCAGTGTCTCTGCGAGATGGCGACGTCAAGAACCGTCTCTCCATTAAATATAGAAAATCAAAAATTTTGACTCCCCTTTCCAGGAAAGTTCATAACTGGCAGTCCAATCCTCTCTTCATTACATCTCGCGTGGGCTGGACCCATTCAGGCGACCTTAGGGAGATAATTCCCAAAATTGAGACAAGAAAAGCCTTAGTTTAATCTTATGGAAAATAAATTAGTGTTGTATGAAGAAAAAAAAATAGTTTAGTGATGAAACACGCAAATATTGAATAGTGTAGTAATTTTATTTGCAATTTTTCTATTAATTAATGTCATTTAAATTAATCAATTTGGCATATGTTTAGCATGTGCTAATTTAACTTAATTTTCTACTATCTTACATGATAACTTATCTATAAAATATATTTAAAGACAAACATTTAGAGCCCTCACATTAAGCCATGTCACTATTATGACATGACATTATGTAATTCTCCCATTGGTCTTAGTTTCAAGGATTTTTCATTTAATAAATTGATTTTTTCATTTAATAAAAGGTAAATGTTTATAAGGTAAATATTTATATAGTAAATTATTTCAATTTAAGCTCAATCAACATTTGAATTTTGAAATCAAATTTTGAATTTTCACAAAACAGGAAAGCAATTAGTTAATAAGAAAATGTAACTCTTCAAAACTAGATCGATTAATATTTTATTCAAATGCACATTTTTTATTTTTTAAAATTTTATTTATAATTCATTTTGAGACAGAAGAAGTAGTACTATAATTATGATCCATATACATACAAATTTATTTTATAAATAGAATTTTTTTGTATATAAATTAGAAATAGTTACAATAATATAGTCTAATAAATGAATACTTTTTTTTATTTTAAAAAAAAAATGAACAATTATTTTTATTTTGGGACAAAAGAAATATTAATGTAATGATCTATATACATGCAAGAGTCTTATAAATAGAAATTTAAAAATATAATCAAAGAGTAACATTCCAAAAATAAATATTATTTTTTTAAAATAATTTATTTATATTTCTTTTTTAGATGAAAGAAATATTACTATAATGATCTATCTATATAATATATTAAAAGACAAATATTTAGAGCCCTCACATTAAGCCATGTCACTATTATGACATGGTATTAGGTAGTTCTCCCATTGATCTTAGTTTCAAAGATTTTTTATTTAATAAATTTATTTTTCCTTTAATAAAAGGTTAATGTTAATGAGGTAATTATTTATACAGTAAACTATCCCGATTTAAGCTCAATTAACATTTGAATTTTGAAATCAAATTTTGAATTTTCAGAAAACGAGAAAGTAATTAGTAAATAAGGAAATGTAACTCTTCAAAATTAAATCAATTAATATTTTATTCAATTGCACATTTTTTGGTTTTAAATTTTTTTTTTATAATTCATTTTGAGACAGAAGAAGTAGTACTATAATTATGATTCATATACATACAAATTTATTTTATGAATTGAAATATTTGGTATATAAATTAGAAATAGTTACAATAATATAGTCTAATAAATGAATATTTTTTTTATATTTTAAGCAAAATAAAAATTGATCAATTATTTTTATTTTGAGACTAAAGAAATATTAATGTAATGATCTATATACATGCAAGAGTCTTATAAATAGGAATTTAAAAGTATAATCAAAGAGTAACGGTCCAAAAATAAATATTATTTATTAAATAATTTATTTATAATTTTTTTTGAGATGAAAGAAGTAGTACTATAATAATCCATCTATATAATCTATATAATATATTAAAAGACAAACATTTAGAGCCCTCACATTAAGCCATGTCACTATTATGACATGACATTATGTAATTCTCCCATTGGTCTTAGTTTCAAAGATTTTTCATTTAATAAATTGATTTTTCATTTAATAAAAATTTAATGTTTATAAGGTAAATATTTATACAGTAAATTATCCCGATTTAAGCTCAATCAATATTTGAATTTTGAAATCAAATTTTGAATTTTCAGAAACGGGAAATCAATTAGTAAATAAAGAAATGTAACTCTTCAAAACTGGATCGATTAATATTTTATTCAAATGCACATTTTTTGTTTTTAAATTTTTTATTTATAATTCATTTTTCCCAAGGTGACATTATCGTGGGTAGAATGAGGGGGATGGTTAACAAATATTTTCTTTGATATTATGTTATTTCATTTGATACTTTGGGATTTATGATTAATAAGCTGATTAAAACTATCAAGTTTATTTGTTTTCATTTCAGTGTTGCATATGGATGTCATGACTTATTTATTTTCATAATCTTTTCTAATCAGAAAATGACCCACAAGAGAAATTATAACATTTTGCTTGATGGCTAAAGCTTTGATAACTATATTCAAGAGAGCAGCTAATATTTTGTTTTGATAAATGGTTGTCAAGTGGTTGAAACTTGAAATGTAGATATGATTTTGACACATTTATGAACTATGGGTATATATAATTCAGATTTATAATAATCACAACTTGAGTATTATCTGAAATGCTTCATAAGGTCCTGAGTCGTGCTTCCTTGATGTATCTTGATATTGCATACATAAATTTTTATATCTTCTCTATCTCTTAAAAAATCGGTGAGCAAGTGTACACATATTTTTTTTATAATAGAAATAGATATATGTGACCAAAATATGTTTGGCCATCCCAACACATATAGGCTAAATGGAGTTATTCTGAATGTAGCAAAGTAATTTTCTATGTGTACAGAATACTGCTCCGTCCCAAAATTATCGTGTCAATTTTTTTATTTTTGGATATAAACCATATTGTTTTTATTTATTTAAATTAAATTACTGATTATGGCAACAAGTAATAATAAGCCTAACTATGCCCATCGAATTTCGACGGGTTACTCACTAGTTTTTAATATGTTACATGATAACTATTTTTTAATGAATATATATATATATATATATATATATATATATATATATATATATATATATATATATATATATATATATATATATATATATATATATATATATACACTCCCTCCGTCCCAACAAAAGCTTCACTAATTACTCAAAAGGGCATCTCGTTAGAAGCTTCACCTTTCCTTTTTTGGCAAAAAAATTTTACTATTTCCTCCACTCAGGGCCTGTTTGGTAACCAAATTAAGATCTTAATTTGGAATACTTTAAGAGATTAAAAAATTAAGCTTGTTTGGTAAGGTAAATTTGAATCACTTAAATAATTAAGATTGTCTTAAAAAAGGCTATTAATTTTAAGTGGGCAAGGAGTAGCTTAACAAGGTAAGAGGTGGAAAGAATGAGAAAAAAAGGGAATGAGTTCAAATTCACACATCAACATATTTTATTTATTTATTTATTGTTACTTCCTTTTGTTGAAATATTTTTTCTTTTCATACAAATTATATTTGACCAAGTATGAAAATATTTTTTTTTAATATTAACATTTAATAATTTTTATTAAAGTATCATTATATAATTTTTTTTTTATTATTTGTCAACATTTGTGATCATATTTACTAAACTAATCAAGATAAATATTATTATGGGATAAAGAAAGTACAAATAAAAATATTTAAATATTATAAAATTAAAATTTACTTATAATAATAATAATAATAATAATAATAATAATAATAATAATAATAATAATAATAATAATAATAATAATAATAATAATAATAATGTATATGTCAACAATGAATTTATTTTGTTATAAAATCATAAATATTATTCATATAATATTTTAAATGTTGAGTTGAAATTCTGAAAATTCAGATGTAAGTGGTTTGTCATTATCAAACAAACATAAGTCTTCAAAATTCGACAACTTAATGATTTCAGATCTTAATTTTCAGCTCTACATTTTCAGAGCTTAATTTTCAGTTTTACCAAACAGGCCCTCATTCTCTCTCTTAATTCACTATTACACTCACAACACTTTACTAATTTACTATTCTCTCCACTAATTTTTTCTCCTATTTTCAAATTACACTCATAACATTTTTTCCCACCCATTTTCTTAATATTTGTGCCCACCCAAAAGGGTGAAGCACTTATTGGGACGGAGGGAGTATATATATATATATCTTATTTGTATCTTATTTGCTATCTTATTTGCTATTTTTTCTGCTCCAAAATAACTAATTAATATTTTTTTAAAATTGCTCTTAGTCAATAAATTTATTTTAAAAAATAATTATATATTTTGAAATAACTAATCTTTTTTAATTCTTAGCTTTTTTTTCGCTATCATCTATCTATATATTAAAGCAGGTCATTCAAGGAACAGTAATAGCGCCAAAAATTTCGCCAAAATTTCAAGAGCAATTTAGTCATTGTCTTTCAGGACATAATTGAAGATATGCTACGCAAATTATACGTGACAGGTCATGATTGGGAGAAAAATGACGCGTGCAATATACGCGTCGACAGAGGCGCGTGTATGCAGACGGATTTACTTTTTTTTTTTAAATGGGACACCGTGTAGCGAGTTTAACCGATCACAAGGATCGGTTGTGACAAGGATCGGTAAATCAAAGATCGGTAAATCATTGACATGATGACCAGTCAATATTATTGGATGACCGATACCAATCCTTGACATGGTGACCGGACATTATTATTGGATGATCGATCCAAACAAAAACAAACAAGGACATAGTGTGACCGGTTTATACGGTAAGGCCACTACAACCGATCCAAACACAAAGCAAGGCCACAATCGGTCAAGGCCAGAATCGGTAAGGCCACTACAATCTATCAAGGCTGAAATTGTCACGGCCTGGATCACAAGTGATATCCAAGGTGATAACAACACCAACGATAGCACTTGGGATAGCACACACACACTCCGAAATAAAACAACTTTTAAAAGAGTTTTGCAGCGAAATTAAAAGACACAAGAGTTAATTTTCTCAAGTTATATAATTATATAACTTGAGGGTGGCTCAAAAGCCAAGACTTTATCTTCACTATATAAATGATTACAAAGCCGAAAGTTTCCTAACTCTATTACAAGTAGAAAACGAATAGATCAAAACACAAACCCTATTCTACCCAAAACACAATCAAGTCCAAAGTACTTGAGAGTGGAAAGACAAAGTATGGGAGAAAGAGCAAACGGAACCAAAGATGTGTTTTGTCTCTTGTGCAAGGAGTGTAAAAGATGTGTGTAAATTGGTATGTCTTCAAATGTCCACACCTTGCCCATTTATAGTCTTCAAATGACTTGAAGGCTACTCAAAATAACAGCCTTGGGGCTGTTTTGGACGTTGAGGAGAGAGTGGGGAAGTGGCTGAGCTTGCTCCTCATTTAAATGGGTTTGTTAACACCAAAATCCCCCTTTTGTAGCAACCGAAAACTTGCTCTCCAAGTCCACGCTATACGGCCTTGTACTCCCAAGCTTCTTTATCCTTGTACTCTCTTTAAATCGATACAACACCTTTGAAATAGTCTCCCCACATTTTTAATGTTGTTGATACAAAGTAACTCTTGGAAAGTTTATGCATAAAACTAGTTTTATGCATAACTTAATTTCTTCAACCATCTCCACGTTTCTAGCTCATGACTCCACCATATTATAACCTGAAATATGGACATATACCATATACTATACAGATCATATTAGCACATTAGTACATAAATAAATAATCAAGAAATGTACAACTATATAAATTCCAAAGACAGAAATCATCTACGATATCATCGGGAAATCATTCGGGATATCATCTCGCGTTTTACACTAACAATCTCCCCCTTAGTTGGATATTTCTTCTCAAACCTAATGTGCCGCAAACCCGCAATTTATCGACCCATATAACATAAACGAGCATAGAGCATAGAGTCGAAATATAACATCTCCATGTAGATTAACTCCCCCTTAATTAGAGGAACTAACCGAAACTTATGGTTTATCGAGAATACTAATTATAAAAACAAGTTTTCACAAAAACAAGTTTTTCAAATAACTAGTAATTAAACCCAAAGATAAAACATAGAGTCTAAACAAAAACAAATACTAACCACCAAAATATCAAAGTCGAACAAACAAACCAAGATACGAGTTGTTCCAAAACGAAATTGTTTTTCCAAATCAAATACCAAACCAACATCACCCTCGACCAAGACAACATCACCACTTGTTGGACCAAAGACTATCTCCCCTGTTTGGGAAGAAATTATCTTGAACTTCTTTTCTTGGTGAGTTGAGTTGTAGGTTGGGAAGAGGAAGTAACTTTCCTTTTGATTTTCTTGGTTAGAGGAACGGGTGGTAAAGATGGAACAACCATTGGAATAGGTTGAGCCATCGAGGTAACCAATGGAGGTTCAACAATGGACATGGCCATTCTAGGTGAAGCCATCTCGGTCAACACGTAAGATGTGTCCATGGGATAGGTAACATTTGAGACAACACACGGTGATTGCTCCGATGGTGCAATAGAAGTTTTGGATGGAGAAGCCATGGTTGGAGATTTAGGAAAGATTGAGATGAAGAGAGACAAGGTGAAAGAGGAAAGTATAACCATGTAGGGAGAGAGACGGTTAGAGAGATAAGAGAAAATAGAGAGAAAATAGGGAGATTAAACAACCACTACAATTAAGCTCTCATATTTAAACTTACCACTCATCCTATTTAACCCCAACAACCAAGAAACGGCCATCCGGCCATTAAAAACAAATTTTTAATTTTTAATTTTTCGTTTTTTTTTTTTTTTAAGTAAAACGAAAATAAAAAATGAGTAAACAAAATATTTGTAACTAAGTCCGAAAATTATGAGCATAAAATCAAAATAAATATGGGTTCGTTACTCAACAATGTTTACCAAAAATAAAGGAAACTTGTTGAAGACGTTTTCAAAATCGTAAACTCTTTAATTTAAAAAAAAAAAACTTTCAGATTTTGAAAAATTAATCAACAACATTTCGAAAATATGAAATAAAAAACTAATATAGCACACACTAATGTGTTAAGGCAATGAGGGTAACACTTAGGATAACACATGTGATATAAATCCCTTTGATAAATATTTTCATTTTCAAGCATAACAAGCTGAGCATTTTTAGGCACTTCAGGCATAACAAGCTGAGCATTTTTCATGCACTTTAGGCATTATAAGCCTATATTCTTTTTAAGTACATTGCTTGTTATAAAGGATCAATACACTTCTTTAAACAAGAAAGCATCGTAGTAACGAGCTCCGTGCTTCGAGTTTTATTTCAAGTGTAGAGATAGAGTGATCTATGCCTTTTCAAGTAAAGTGGTACACCGTAGTAGCGAACTCCATGTCCCTAATACTAAGCATAAATCACCTCATACATTCTCATTGGCAAGAGTACATCGTTGCAGCGAACACCGTGCCCCGAGCTCGAGAGAATAGTATGGAAAGAATGCCTTTGCCTTTTATTTACCAAAAAGAAAAAGATTAGTGACTTTGTCACTTTAAGCATATGAAGGGAAATGATATCAGACGTGCTAACCTAAATAATAACCTACCATAACAAAAAGGTCAGCATGTGCCACGGTTAGAACTAAGCTAACCAGATTAAAAGAATATAAAAGCATTTTTTTTAAAATAAAGAGAAAAAATACACTAATATACAAGTGTTACCACAGTGATAGCATCACCAGGGTAAGCGACAAACAAATTTTTTTTTTTTTAAATAATAAGAAAAATTAATGAAACATAATATACAACAAATAATCCAGGAGTTTTTAAATGAAACAAAAATCAAGAGATTTTTTCAAACTAGAAAATCTCTCGTGGTTAAAAACTTGACTCAAAAAATTATTTTTTAATTCATTAACAACCCTTTTAGATTCAAGTTTAGATACAAAACAAGAATGATTTACCTTAACATATTTTACCATGTCTCGGTAATTTACTGGTTCCTTGTGTCTTGTTTGTATCCCATCGTTCAAATCCCCGATCACTTGGCTTATAGGATGATTCTTTTGAATTCTTAAAGGGGGATCCCTCCTCACTGGATCATTAACTCCATTGGAGTTCTTATCATCTTCATTTTTTGCACTTGGATAGATTTTTGGTGTTATCTCTAGTGTTGCCGTATCAATGACAACACTTGGTCCAACACCAGACTTAACACAAGGATCAACATTTGAGGTAACACTTTCTTCAAAGAACTTCTTCAAGTTGTTCAACCCAAATTATAGGAGTGTCTACAATGATTCACCTGCAATGCTAGCCAAATCATCAAACAAAATATTTGCATACTCTTGAACGATTCTCAATCTCAAATTATACACACGAAATGCAAGACAATTTTGAGAATATCCAAGAAAAATGGCCTTGTCACACTTAGAGTTAAATTTACCTAAATGATTTCGATCATTCAATATAAAACAAACACACCCAAAAACATGGAAGTAATGAACATTAGGTTTCTTCCCATTCAAAGTCTCATAGGGTGTCATTGTTGTACTGTGTCTTAGAAAAACTCTATTAGAAATGTGACAAGCCGTGTTCAATGCTTCAGCCCAAAATCTTTTCGAAATACTTTTGGAAAACATCATGGCACGGGCCATTTTCAAGAAGATCCTATTTTTCTTTTCGGCCACACAATTTTGTTGGAACGTTTTAGAGGTCAAAAATTCATGGTGAATTCCCCTTTTTTCACAAAAAGTAGAAAAGGAAACATTATAAAATTCTTTTCCATGATTAGATCTTATATGAAAAATAGGTGAGCAAAACATATTTTTGATTTTGGAATGTAAGAATTTAAACTTATCAAAAGTTTCGCATTTTTCTTTTAAAAAATAGATCCAAGTAAACCTAGAAAAATCATCCACAATGACATAAGAATACCTCTTACCTCCCAGGCTATCTACCTCAATTGGACCCATTAAGTCCATGTGCAAAAGTTGAAAACAATGTGTTGTTCCAAAGTGTTGCTCTTGGTGTTGGGCAACACTGTGGGTAACACATGTTTGCTTATATTTAAGGCAATCCCCACACACAAATTTATCTTTAAAAATCAATTTGAGAATTCCTTTAATAGCATCAAACCTAACAAGTTTCTCCAAATCTCTGTAATGGAGATGTCCCAATTTTTGATGCCACAAAAGTGTGTCATCAATTTTTGCCGAATGGCAAACCTGTTTGTCTTCAACAAGATAACAATTGTTACTAGATCTAGTTCCTGTCATCACACAATTGTTAGTACAATCAAAGACTTCACAAGTATTTTTGTTGAATTTTACCTCTAAGTTGTCATCACAAAGTTGGCTAATACTAATTAAATTAGCTACAAGCCCATCTACATGCAAGACATTCTTTAAAGAAGGAAATCCAGAGACATTAAGTGTTCCTTTACCAATTATGTTACTCCTACTACCACCACCGTAAGTTACACTACCACTTTGAATTGGTTCATAATCTTTTAAAAACATTTTTGTTCCCGTCATATGGCGTGAACAACCACTATCAAAATACCAAGAACCTTTCACATTTGTTTTCAAGGCAGTATAAACGAAATCACACCTCAGATTAGGCTTAGATTTACCTGACTTCTTACTTGGATTTTTAACCTTCAGACTTTCTGTGTTATCTCGAGTCTTTGGGTAACACCTCGGGTAACACAGAGGTACGGGACTGTTTTTTCAAAAGAGTTCGACAGCTTTTCTTAACATGTCCAGGGGTGTGACAATACTTGCACACTTTCTTTTTGTCTGAGGTTTCATTAGGAGAAAAATGTTCATTGTTAACTTGTTCTTTAATAAAACACATTTTATCATCCTTATTAGCCAAAGTAGAAGTGATTGCTTTTAAAGACTCTTGGAAACCAATACACCTTTTTGCCTTGGGAGGTTTACTCACACCAAGGATTTTATCCAACTTGGAAGACCTCGTGTTGAGCTTCTTGAATGTGGCCTCGGCTAAAGTTAGTTTCGCCTTGACTTTGTCCAGCTCTGCATCCTTCTTGGTAAGTTGGACCTCTAGCTTAGTCATGCCCTCTTTCAACTTCGAACTTCGTTGGTCAAGAACACCACCTTTTGTTCTCCTTCTTCCATTCTACAAGCAATTTCTTATAGAGGTTCTTCAATTCAACAATGAGCTCATCCTTACCAAGCTCATCCTTTTGCTCATCTTCACGTGAGCTTCCTGCATCCATGTTAGTTGAAACCATAAAACAAACAACATTAAGAAAACTGAAATTTTTATACCTGCTGGATGATATCTCAGGTGTTATCCCGCACCGGTAACACTCGAGATATCATTTTCGCATTCGAGTCACAAACAAAGTGACAAGCATAGCCGTTTGGTCTGAATCTTCAGATTGGTTGGTTCCATCTTCTTCATTGTCACTAAGGTACACCCATATATGAACGGACTCTAGTTGTTTGAGAACCAACTTGGTTAGATTTAGGGCTGACCTCAATGAGAATTCTATTAGAAGAACATTAGGAATAGACTTTAATGCCCAAACATCAATTAATTTGATGCACGGACACAAGAGAGTCTTTACATATACATAAAGAATAAAAAGTCTTCCTAGAGATGGATTAGCAAGATTCAAAGCCATGACAAAAAGGACCGAACACTTAGTATCGTCAAGTGATAGGCTCTGATACCAATTGAAATTGTCACGGCCTGGATCACAAGTGATATCCAAGGTGATAACAGCACCAACGATAGCACTTGGGATAGCACACACACACACTCCGAAATAAAACAACTTTTAAAAGAGTTTTGCAGCGGAATTAAAAGACACAAGAGTTAATTTTCTCAAGTTATATAATTATATAACTTGAGGGTGGCTCAAAAGCCAAGACTTTATCTTCACTATATAAATGATTACAAAGCCGAAAGTTTCCTAACTCTATTACAAGTAGAAAACGAATAGATCAAAACACAAACCCTATTCTACCCAAAACACAATCAAGTCCAAAGTACTTGAGAGTGGAAAGACAAAGTATGGGAGAAAGAGCAAACGGAACCAAAGATGTGTTTTGTCTCTTGTGCAAGGAGTGTAAAAAGATGTGTGTAAATTGGTATGTCTTCAAATGTCCACACCTTGCCCATTTATAGTCTTCAAATGACTTGAAGGCTACTCAAAATAACAGCCTTGGGGCGTTTTGGACGTTGAGGAGAGAGTGGGAAGTGGCCGAGCTTGCTCCTCATTTCATGGGTTTGTTAACACCAAAATCCCCCTTTTGTAGCAACCGAAAACTTGCTCTCCAAGTCCACGCTATACGGCCTTGTACTCCCAAGCTTCTTTATCCTTGTACTCTCTTTAAATCGATACAACACCTTTGAAATAGTCTCCCCACGTTTTTAATGTTGTTGATACAAAGTAACTCTTGGAAAGTTTATGCATAAAACTAGTTTTATGCATAACTTAATTTCTTCAACCATCTCCACGTTTCTAGCTCATGACTCCACCATATTATAACCTGAAATATGGACATATACCATATACTATATAGATCATATTAGCACATTAGTACATAAATAAATAATCAAGAAATGTACAACTATATAAATTCCAGCACAGGAAATCATCTACGATATCATCTACGATATCATCTGGGAAATCATTCAGGATATCATCTGCGTTTTACACTAACAAAGGCCACTACAATCGGTCAAGCCCACTGAGGCAACAATCGATCAAGGCCACACAATTGCACTTCAAACAAATTAAATACAAACTCCGCCTCACTTTAAATTACAAAATAATAATTATTAATAAAGAAAATTAAATAAAAATATTATTTTTTCCATCTCAAATAAATACTTTAAGAAATATACTTCCATAAAAAATTATAATCTTCATTTCAAAAATAAATATTACTTTCGACTCAATATAATTTTTTATAGAAGTATATATATTTTTTAAAATATTTATTTGAGATGAAAAAAATAATATTTCTATTTAGTTTTCTTTATTAATAATTATTATTTTGTAATTTAAAGTGAGACAAAGTTTTTTCCCTTGACCTTTATCGATTTGGATCAATCGGGCGTGTGACTTTTGCCCTTTACCGATTTGGTCAACCGGTTAAGCCAAGACATCAACCGGTCAAGAGAAAAGTGATGACCATTTTTTATTTCACACGGTTGGGAGCAAGCAATTAAATGATAGTATTAGTTAGCATGATGAGCTTTTGTTTGTGTGATTAACAAATGGTCATCACTTTTCTCTTGAGACGAAGTTTGTACCTTGAATTGATTTGTTTGGAGTGAAAACTAACTAATGGTCTTAAAATATTGATTTGTAATGATGATAAGCCCTACCAATTTATCAATCTGATCTATGTACTGATAATATAGTGTTTAAGAAAGTTTTTCATAATGTATAAATCTATTTTACTTTTTTGTTTTTTTTTTTAATTTTTATCTTAAAATAATATGTAATGATTCATGCATCGCACGGGAGTAAAACTAGTTAATTTTGAAACATCAAACCACTATTAATTTTTATTATCATAAAGGTTTTATCAGACCATGCACATCGGTGACTCTCCAAGTGAGAGTCACCCCAAAAAAAAAAAAAAAAAAGAAAAAGCAAAGGAAAGTCACGAAATGCCATGACTCAGGCAATTTGTTGCCCTTCGGTTGACCCTTGTGCATTTTCTTTTTTTTTTTTTTTTTTTTTTTGATCTAATTATTTTGATTTTGTATTTATATAAATATATTTTTAAAATTAATATATTTTATATATTAATTTTATTTTTAAAAGGTTGGGTTGGCTTGTGTTGGGTTGGGTCGACGTCACTGATGGGAGTATAAATTATATAAGACCATCCCCATCAGTGACCCTGACCCAACCCAACCTCAAATAAAATATTAATTTCTCTCACCCAACCCAACCCAACCCAACCTTATATAATTTATACTCCCATCGATGGCCTCACCCAACCCAATCCAACTGACCTTTTAAAAATAAAATTAATATATAAAATATATTAATTTTAAAAATATATTTATATAAATACAAAATCAAAATAATTAGATCAAAAAAATAAAAAAATGCACAACCTGGGGTCAAGCGAAGGGCAACAAATTGCCCTGAGTCATGGCATTTCGTGACTTTCCTTTGCTTTTTTTTTTTTTTTGGGGTGACTCTCACTTGGAGAGTCACCGATGTGCATGGTCTAAGGTTGGGTTGAGTTGGGTTGGATTTGGTGAGAAAAATTAATATTTTATTTGAGATTGGGTTGGGTCAGGGTCACTGACGGGATGGTCTCATGAAACGGCAAAGAGAGCCGTACCCGGAGTTCACCTCAACCCAACCCTAGTTAAAGCCCATAAATGTCAACATAAATGTCACATCTATATAACCATTCTATCGTCTCACTCTCTTTCCCCGTTCCAAAAAATATCCGCCGTCTAGGGTTTTGTTTGTTTTTATATTTTCTCTTTATTCAATGGCGTCGGCTGATGAATTTAGATGCTTCGTCGGTGGTCTAGCTTGGGCCACCACGGATCAGTCCCTCGGCGATGCCTTCTCTCAATATGGCGAAGTTGTTGAATCGAAGGTCCGTTTGTGGATGATGCAGAGATCCGATCCGAGTTCTACGCCGACTCGATTCGGCTATGCTGATCCTTGATCTGTTTTTCTATTCTGTTCCTTTGATTCATTGATTCATCTGTTACTGTTAACTGTTACTTTTATTACCTGAAGCGGTACGTTTCTCGTTTTTCCCTTTACCGGGACGAAGATCGATCGATTTTAGGCCTTTTTGATTAATAATTTGTATCTATTACCTTGATTTATGTTGATCTGTGTTTATGTTTGTTTTTGATTCTTGTAGATTATTAACGATCGGGAAACTGGAAGGTCCCGAGGATTTGGATTCGTGACTTTCAAGGATGAGCAGTCGATGAGGGACGCGATCGAAGCAATGAATGGTCAGAGCCTTGACGGACGTAACATCACCGTCAACGAGGCGCAGTCTCGCGGAAGCGGCGGCGGTGGCGGTGGCGGAGGCTTCAGAAGCGGTGGAGGAGGTGGATATGGTGGAGGCGGCGGTCGTCGTGATGGCGGAGGCGGCGGATATGGAGGAGGTGGCGGCTATGGCGGAGGACGTCGTGAAGGCGGAGGCGGTGGATATGGTGGTGGACGTGACCGCTCATATGGTGATGGAGGTGACAGGTACTCTTCTAGGGAAGGTGGTGGCTCTGATGGCAACTGGAGAAACTAATAATTAGAATTATGTGTAGGGTTTGAATGATATTTTGCTGCTGTTTGGTTTGGGGTTTGTTGGACTTGCTTTGTGTTTTCTCTGCTTTTTGTCAGATTAGATTAAATTGGATTGCGTTTATTTTAAAGAATGGAATTGAGTTTGTTTCACTATTATTGTTACTGCACTTGGTTAATGCTTCTCTTCGTCTTTCTCTTCCTATTGTTCTAATTATTGTAATTGATTCATTTGTCAAACTCAAAATTTTTGTATTTAGTAATTATGAATTTGATGATTAATAGCCACAAAATTAGAGACTAATTTTCAGAATTATTTGTATTGTTTTTTTTTTTTTTTGAATTTGGTTTTTAGAAAATGGATGGTAGATGATATCTCCATCTGATCATCTCCATCGGGATGTCTTATTTACATTATGTGAGAGCCTTCGTGTTATGCTTATATTCGTTCTTGATGCCAAATATTTTCCATGTTTGAATGTTAAAAGTTGGGTGCTATCCAAGTTATATTTGGAGAAGAATAGGCAACTCAAACTCATTGCTCGTAGAACACTACTTCTGATTATTCGTAAGTAGAGATGCCCATCCGATTCTGACCGGCGGTTTCGGTTCGAAATTGGTAGTTCAAATCAACCGATTTGCCTTGAACAGTAATCGAACCGGATATAGACGGTTCCGGTTCATAATTTCGAACCGTTCGTACGGTCCCGATTCTGGTTTTGAACCGTGATTTTCAAAAAAAAAAAAATATTATTTTTTATTTGTTATATTTTTTGATATATGTTTTTTAAACTTTGTATATTGTAATAAATTTTGTATATATTTTTTTTTGTTTTTTACTTGTTACCAATTTAAGTAAAATTACATCCAAAAGTTTTTTTTTCTTAAATGGTTCCGGTTAACAGTTCATGAACCTCCGATTTGCCGGTTTTGAAAAATGAACCTTAACCCGATCTGGTAACTGCCGGTTTCGGTTCAAAGGCGATTCCGGTTCAACGGTTCCGATTTCGCGCCGGTTCTTGGACGGTCCGATTCCGGTCTGAACCGCCGGTTCAGGACCGGATGGGCATCTCTATTCATAAGTGACTTTTATATAATTAATTATGCTATAAGTGATTTTCCAGAACTCAATGTTTTGTGTTTGGCTTACGGTTCTCAAAAGTGCGTTTATACAAAAAGTAATTTTAAAATATGTTTGACTACAACACAATATAAGTGATTCAATATAGATAATATCTAAAATGCCCTTTATACATTTTAAATCATAAGCAAACTTTGTCTGAACAACAAATTTTGTCTGAACTGCTGAAACTAGAATGAAGTTGAACAACCAAATTATCTAAACAACAAATTTGTATTTACACATAATCAATTTAAATGACAAGCTGAAACTATAATGAAGCTCAAGACAATGCCAATATCTATGCCATCACTTTAATGTTTTGTTTCTCAACTGCTGCTCTCTTCTCATCCAGTCATTTTCAACAGCCTTAACAATCCTCAAACATTCTTGCTGCCCAAAAGTCTTTCAAGAAAGAGTTGCTTTGTGCTTGATCCAATGTGCATTGTGAATGCTATCGGGAGTGCACAGATTATTCTATTAAAGATTTCAAAAAAATAAAGGGTAAAGGATAAAGGTAAAATCAATCAACAAATAGAAAAATATCAAGTTGCCAATCAACCTAATACTACATAAATCATGACTGCATTCCACTCATCGCGTCCTATCATGGTTTTTGTCTTTACAAGTTCAAAGAGATGAGAAGCTAAAACAACAACATTATTGAATCAACACATTAAAATTGGTTTTGGGGGAGGGTGGTAAAAAAAATCTTACAACAAAAAGATGATGAATGCAACATATAAGCAAAATATTTCATGAGATTGAAGAGACAATGTAAGGGAGTAGTTTGATTCAATCAGTATTCAAATAATATACTGAAAGAATTGTAACTAGGACTGACACCAATTGTGAGAAGACTTGTGTGTACAGTTGTGCACACAAGTGTCTACACAACAGTTTAAACAACTTTTTCCAGAATGAAAACATAATAGAATAAAATGCAGCGGAATAACTAAATCATCAGCAAGAACTTCTTGCTAGAAACCTTTTCATAAAATACACAACCTTATTTGAAAATAGGTTACAGAGTAAATACTTACAATGAAAAGTAAAACAATCTACGAAAGATCAAAGGAAGTTCTAAACCTAGAACTACTAAACACAAAAACAACCTTGAAGACGCATAAACTGATCTCCAAGATACAAAGAAAAACTCTTAAATTATTCTCTCTATTATGTTCCATATTTTCTCTTTGAATCGGTAAATCATAATAGAGGCGGAAGACTCCTTTATATAGCCAATCAAGACTCCTTCGTTGACAAGGATTCAATCACCTCCTTGTATGCCAGATCTTCCTTTCCTTATATTCAAGAGTCCATTCCTCCTTTGAGTCATTTACCTAAAATACAAAAACCTATCTAAATATAAACCGTTAGTCGTTAGTCAACCTAAACTATATTTACATTCTATTTTCTAATCTATTTATATAATAAATATACAAAACATTAAATATCAGAATCAAAAAGATTTAAGGAAGGATCAAAGAGCATTTTCATACTCTTTCAATCTCCCCATATCTTTGTGATTCAGATAAAAAACCTACAAAACAATTTATTAAACATAAAGCATTACCAAATATTTAACTACTAAGAATTTGAATTCAAAGTTATTACAAACCAAAATAAAAGCAAATGTTTTAAATATCACTGTAAATGTCTTCACCCAGAGTATATGTATCAAACGCCGTGTTGGTTGTTGAATTGGCTTAACATCTTCTTCAATGTCAAACTGCAAGTCCTCGTCATCATCCCTTGTAGCAGCTTTAGCTCCCCCTGTATTAGATACTTCTCCCCCTTTTTGAGAGGAACCAGAAAGTTCCCCTTCTAATTTAGCAATACTCTTCTACAACCCAGCTATCAGAATCTTCTTGGCGTCAATTTCAGCATTTTGGGAGGTGATCTGGGCTCGAAACAAAGCAATCTGAGCATTGATGGCAGTTTTATCTAAGGGTGCAGCTGTTGTGTGCAAAGTTGTGTGCATGTGCACAGCTGGTTGAGCAGTTGGCTGCACAGAAGTTGAGGGAGGGGGGAACACATCAAACTTGGCAAGGTCATCAATCCGGGACAGATCATTCATGGTTTCGGAGACCTTAAACTGATCGGCAATGATGCCCAGTATGTCACCAGGAATATCCTCTACTCCTTGGTCTTTCAGCATGGCGTAGATTAGACTGGGATGAGGGTAGGCATATGAGGTATTAGAGCTTTCAGCAAAGCTCAAGACAATGTCAAAAATGGCCTTTCCTAGATTGAATTTATTTTCTCCAACCCTGAACAAAAATAAGATTTGGTCTTTGGTGACCGAGGAGGAGTTGGAGGTGGGTAACCAGTTGGACTTCATAATGTGGTGTAAAAACACAAAAGATTTGGACAATAGAGTTGTCCTAAACCCAACAACCCATTTTGGAACCTTTCCCCCAGTGACAATCTTAACCGCTTCATCATAATCAAAAGACAACAAATCAAGAGGAAATTCAGGTGTTCCAAGGAAGTTGTTAATTCTAGAGGGACTAAAATCTATCACTTGATCCCTAACAAACACGTTCCCAAAGTTTGGGGACCTATCAACACCTACATCACGACTCAAATTTGCAAAGAATTCCAGAACAAGAGATCTGGAATAAGGGATTGAGAAATTCAAAGAAAAATCCAAACCCCTTTCAGTAAAGAAGTTTCCAAAGCCCAATTTTTCAAACACAACAAAATTTCTCTTCTTTTCAACAACAAACATCCTATGGACATATGTAGAAAAACGGCTTTCAGCCTCAGAAGATGTAGACATGTCCATAAATCGAACCGGACCGTCAAATCGGGCGGTTTCTAACCGGTCAACACGGTTAACCGGGATCGGTTAAATCGAAACCGTTTTAATGGAGGTTCGGTCACGGTTTGGATTTTTGGGAAACCGGTAAACCGCCGGTAAAAACCGACGGTTAACCGTCGGTTTAACCGGCATTTAAGCTTTGAATTTAACGGTCATATAACGGTCATTGGGCCTAAAATGTTGGTTGCATATTTATTGGATATGCACATAATAGTAGTGCTTATAGATTTCTTGTGTATGATTCGAAAATTGAAGCTATACACAAAAATACTATAATGGAATCTGTAAACGTATCTTTCTTTGAGAATATATTCCCGTGTAAGTCAAGAAATGAGGCAAGCTCATCGACTAGGGTTATAGATTCAATAGAAGAAGAACACGTTCCAGATAAAAGTGAAGAAGACGTGGAACCTCGACGGAGCAAAAGAGCTAGGGTTGAAAAATCATATGGTCCGAACTTTCTAACCTATATGGTAGAAAGTGAACCACAAAGTTACAAAGAAGCAGTTAGCTCTTCGAAAGGACCTTTGTGGAAGGAAGCAATTAAAAGTGAAATTGATTTCATTTTGCAAAATCACACATGGAAATTAGTGGACCTTCCTTCGGGAAGCAAACCACTAGGATATAAGTGGATTTTCAAAAGGAAAATGAAGGCGGATGGAACAATTGATAAGTATAAGGCACGACTTGTAATTAAAGGTTACAGACAAAAGGAAGGCCTAGACTATTTTGACACATATTCTCACGTCATGAGAATAACGTCAATAAGAGTTGTACTTGCAATTACCGCGTTGAGAAATCTTGAAATACATCAAATGGATGTAAAAACAGCTTTTCTAAATGGAGATTTAGAAGAGGAGATTTACATGGAACAACCCGAGGGGTTTGTTGCGCATGGAGAAGAAAACATGGTATGCAAATTCGTAAAGTCATTATATGGCTTGAAACAAGAATCAAAACAGTGGCATCAAAAATTTGATACTGCCATGATGCAAAGTGGATTTAAAATAAATGAGTGTGAAAAATGTGTCTATACTAAAACTACGGAAAATGGCTATGTCATTTTGTGTCTTTATGTAGACGACATGCTTATCATAGGGAGTTGTGATAAGATGATCAAATTCACGAAAGACATGTTGAATTCGAAGTTTGACATGAAAGATATGAGACTTGCGGACGTAATCCTTGGAGTTAAAATTTCTAGAATATCCAACGGACTTGTTCTAAGTCAATCTCATTATGTGGATAAAATTCTTAAAAAATTTAGCAAGGATGACAATGGAATAGCGAGTACTCCAATTGATCCAATTCTTCATCTTTCAAAGAATAGAGATGAACCGGTGTCTCAATTAGAGTATTCTAGAATCATCAGAAGTCTAATGTACTTGATGAGTTGTACTAGGGCGGAACCGTTAGCAAATTAAGCCGGTACACAAGTATTCCTGGAACAAATCATTGAAAGGGTATAGTAAGAGTACTAAGGTACTTAAGATATACTCGTGATTTTGGATTACATTACACTAGACATCCAGCGGTGATAGAAGGATATAGTGGTGCTAATTGGATATCAGATATCAAAGACTCAAGGTCTACAAGTGGATATTTATTCACATTAGCAGGTGCAACTATATCATGGAAATCTTCTAAGCAAACTATTATAGCCAGATCAACCATGGAATCTGAGTTTATTGCACTAGATAAATGTGGTGAAGAAGCCGAATGGCTACGCCAATTTCTAGAAGATATTCCAAGATGGGAAAAGCCCGTGTCCGCAATTTGTATACATTGCGATAGCCAATCTGCGATTGGTAGGGCACAAAGTCATATGTAAATGGTAAGTCTAGACATATACGTCGAAGACATAATGCCATTAAACAACTACTTGCAACTGGCACCATATCTATTGACTATGTAAGGTCAAACGATAATCTGACGAATCCGCTAACCAAAGGGTTAAGTAATGAGATAGTTGCAAAGTTGACATTGGGAATGAGATTAAAGCCTCTTGAGAAGTTAACCACAGCTGAAAACTCAACCTAGCTGACTGAAGATCCCAAGATCTAGGTTCAAAGGGACAACCTAACTGTTAAAAGATTTATAGTGTCACTGTGGGGGTCAACCCCTTACTCATTCCTTAAAGTGATATCCTGAGATGAATGAGGTTAAGCCTATGGCTTTTAATGATTCTTATGCGAAGTAAAACAGGTTACTTAAAAGAATCACATATGTGAGAAAGAAGTAGAGGCCGCTTCGAGGAGAATTGTGTGAGGCTCAATTTTAAGACCTTCTCACAGAACCAGGCATTGTGATCCAGGGCCATTAATGGACACAACTATGAGAGCTGAATTGTGTAAGAGAGATACCTGTGTAAAGTATATGATCGGCTACACAAAAAGCTAGCAGTTCAAGGACATCGCGTCTACTGATTAGCGAGTAGAGTAAATATACTTTTACAAGGGAAGGTTCAAAGGGCAAACCCCTACCTATCCTATGCAGGTTTTCGACTGCCGGACTTTATCACCTATCCTCATGAATTTCCTTCATGTGGGGGATTGTTGAAAAATAGTGTGTTTTTGAAGGAAATTATGAATTATTTCCTAAAGGGTAATTTTGTCAAATTACTTAATTGTTTATGTGTTTGTGTTCTACTCCATGAGAACAAGAAATCAAATATTTATTTGTCCAAAATGATTTTTGGATTAATAAGATATGAATGCTCATAGTATGTGGGTTGGAAAGAAAGTTATCCCACATTGCTAAGGAAATGAAGTTATCTCACATTGGTTGAGATATAAAGGCTCAAAGTAAAAGGAAAGTGGGGTTATCCCACATTGAAAAAGAATTGAACTTGGTGTTAGTATAAAGACTTGAACATTAGAGTAGTGTTCAAGATTATGTAGCATAGAGGCTCTCTCTCGCGCACAGGTGCGCAGGGGGGCGCAAATCAAGTTCCAATTTGGCTTACGAGGCGTACTCGTGCATGTGGCACCGAAATTTCCTACGCAAACAAGCCCACCTTTTGCTAATAATTTATATTTTGTAAATCAAAAATAAAGCCTTTGACTTTTGACTGATATGCTTGGCCGAGCAAGTTGTTGCCTCGCCCGAGCAGAGCATGACAAAATGTCCAGTTGCTGGAACAGGTATGCTCGGCCGAGCACTGGGGTTGACTCGCCCGAGCAAGGCCAAGGCAAAAGTTTCTGAACAACCATGCTCGGCCGAGGCATATGCCTCGCTCGGCCGAGCAGTTCCTGAGTATTGATGACTGTTTGATTTCCAAAATGTAACAGCCGTGCCATAAATGAGAAAAACTGAAAAATCAAAATATTCATGTTTAATATTTTGGATTAATGACCGAAATTATTTGTAATAATTCTCGAATTAATGATTCATTTTCAGTTTTTGATTCTTGGTTAAAGGCTTTATAAGGGAGTATTGACAAAGTTTGTCAATAAGAGTAAGAAAAACACTACAAGAACAACACAACAGAGAAAACAAACACTTGCTTCTACAATCCTCCTCCATATTTCTCTTGGTGCATATTGTTATTCCTTCTTTGGCCTCCTAGACTGCATAGTAATATCAAGAGGTGATTTAGTGCAAGCATTCTTCGACTCGCCGGGATACTCAGGCTCAAAGTGCTCCCGGTCAGCACGTTCTATCTTGGGAGACAAGCGTCCCAACAAAGCTCAAGCACACTCGGTGAGGGGACGAATATGTCTTAAGAAGACAGTGAATTTCATTGGACTCGTGCAAAAACAACAACTATCCTTTTGTTTGTATTTCAGTTTATTAATTTATGTATTTTATATTATTTCTGTAATCTTTTCCTCTGCAAGTTTGTAACAGATTCTTGGAAACACATAATTCTGGCCTTTGAACGTGAAAGCAAAATTCTCCCCCAAACACGGTTTGCGTTGAGTTTGCTATAAAACGCATCGTTTGGGCCTAAAAACGCATTGCCAAACTCACCCTAAGACCATTATGTCAAACTTTATTGGGCTAAATGAATTTGAAACTATTATAGGTGCCTACAAATTCTGTAGTGGATTATATTTGGGAGGAGCCAAATGTCGTGGAGTCTTTTTTATTATTATTATTATTAGAGCAAGTCTTCCATTCCATTCCATGAGAACAAGGGGATCCGTCTCATGCATGAGACGGGTCGGCCCATGATCCATGGACATAACCGCCCAAACCAATCATTCCTAGTCCACGCTAAAATTCATTCCAGCCAAAGCAATTTAAAGCCCTCTTTGTATTTTTAATTGGTCTTTATTTATTTCCTAGGCCTCTCATATTTTTTTTAGGCCCAATTTTTTTATTTTTTTTTTTTTTTTTTTTTTTGTTTTTTGCTTTTTTTTTTTTTAGTTTTTATATTATTATTTTTTAGTTTTTATATTATTTTTTCGACTTTTCAGTGGATTAGAAAAAGTAATAGTTACCATCTCTTAATGTAATGACTGAATGTATTATTACTTTAAGTCATTGATAATGTAATACTTAAAAAAAATATACTATTACTTCACAAAGTGTAGTACTATTACTTATAGCAATACCAACTATTACTTAAACAAATGAGAAGTATTACTCAAAATGAAAACAATTCCTAAAACTATTATTAGTTAAAAAAAAAAATAACACTATTACTTCACAAAGTGTAGTACTATTACTTATAGCAATACCAACTATTACTTAAACAAATGTGAAGTATTACTCAAAATGAAAACAGTTCCTAAAACTATTATTAGTTAAAAAAAAAATAACACTATTATTTCACAAAATGTAGTACTATTACTTATAGCAATACAAACTATTACTTAAACAAATGAGAAGTATTACTCAAAATGAAAACAGTTTCTAAAACTATTATTAGTTAAAAAAAAAAAAAATAACACTATTACTTCACAAAGTGTAGTACTATTACTTATAGCAATACCAACTATTACTTAAACAAATGAGAATTATTACTCAAAACGAAATCAAAATGAAAACAGTTCCTTCCCTCATCTCTCACACACAGATCTCATCTCTCTCTCCTCTTCATCTTCTTCCTTGTCTTCTCCTCCCTCCATTAAACATCACTCTTCTTCTCTCTCCAACCTAGAATTCGGCCCTCACCCCCTACTTTCTCTCTCTACCCGAAAATCCACATATTACAACCATTAAACCACGAATTTAACCTACCCACCTCCTTCTCCATCAATCCCGACCTCATACCCACCACATTCAGCCTTCAATTTCATCCATTGTTGTCGAGGAGAGAGGAGGAAAACTTTGTTCTCTCTGTAATTTGCGTTTAGAGAGAGAGACCCTCCCTTTGCGTTTAGTGAGAGAAAGCGGCTAGAGAGAGAATCTGAGTAGTGAGAGTTGTTGTGGTTGGGAAATTGGTGATGGCGTTGGCTTTGGGTCGCCGGTGTGTAGGTTGAAGGTAGGATTTGCCGGAGAAAGACGATTGGGGAAGGGATCCCTGTTATTGTGTATAGAGAGAGAGTGATGAGAGAGAGTGGTGCGTGGGTATTCTTGGGCGGGTTGGGCGGGTCATGGTCATGGATCCGACCCGTCTCATGGATGAGACGGGTATTGTTGTTCTCACATGAGTTTTTGTCTTATTATTAATGTAAGCATATTTTGTTTTAAAAAAAAACTTAAACAATATAGTATTCTAATTGAATTTTGAGATCTTAAATTAAAATAAGATCTAAATTTACTTTTATCCATGAAACTGCTACCGTATTACCTAATGTTTATTTTTTGCCATATTTTAGAAATTGTTAATTTTCATACTCTTTTCTTTGCTCAATCATACTTCCTTTGTTCATTAATATTTTTTTATTTCTTTTTTGTACTTGACTTGTCAACCTTTAAGAATTTGCTTTATAGAAGTACTAGTACATGCCCGTGTCCAAGGACACGGATTTTGTATTTTTTTTTTTTAATTTTTTTTAACTTAAATATTTTTTTTAAGGGCAAAATGGGAAAGAGACAAATATATGAGAGCAAATTGGAAAATTTGACACTTAAAACTATTCATAATACTATTCATTGCTTAGTTGGCATGGTGCCATTTATAATATATACTCCCTCCGTCCCATTAGTATTAGCACAAACACTGTTTGCGCGGGAATTAAGGAATATGATATTTTAATAAAATGTTGTGAGTGTAAAAGAATGAGTGGAGAGAGAATGAGTGGAGGGTGTAATAAATTATAATGGTGTTGTGAGTATTAAAATAATGTAGGAGAGAGAATGAGTGGGGTTGGGTGAATATTTTATTAATATAAAGTTTCCTTTTTGGGAGTGTGCGGATATTAGTGGGACGTCCAAAAAGAAAAGTGTGCTAATATTAGCGGGACGGAGGGAGTATGTGTGTACTTGACTTGTACGTCTATGAATTTACACAAACTATTATTAGGTGTGTGAAAGGAAAAAATACTGACATTTATTATTGGATAGAAAAAGTACTTTGCAATATCTATATTATAAATCACAATTGTTCGTCAACAGTTTCAAATATCAAATTTTTCATTTTGCCCTCACTAAGTAGTCTCTTTTCCATTTTGCCCTTTAAATTTTTTTTTTTAAAATTAAAAAAAAAACACGTGTCCTCGGATACGGGCTTTTACTAGTAACAAAACAAAGCACAAATATTTTTGGGGATTTTCACTATTTCACAAGATCGTGACCAAAAAATGAACCGAATCGGATAATTGGCCGATTTTTAACCGGTCAAAACCGCTAACCGGCCGATTTTAACCGGTTAAAACCGCCATCAAACCGGTCAACGCGGTTAATCGGACCTGTTAAACCGTAACCAGATTTTTTAAGGTTCAATTAAGGTTGGAATTTTTTAAAAACGGTTAACCACAGGTTAACCGCCGGTTAAACCGAAAAATTCAAACCGTCAAGGATATGACCGTTGGTTGGCTCCCTTGCTGGCGTCGATTTGGCCCTTTTGGGCTTGACTTCAGCCTCATTATATACCAAGGCAAGGCCATTTTACTTTCTTTCTCTTTCGATGTGGGATATCCTCCAAGGCCAAGGCCAATGTCACGGTCGAGCCAAGGCAAGGCCAAGGCCGGCCAATCCCAATGCCATGGCCGAGCCAAGACGAGGCCACGGCGAAGGCAAGGCCAAGGTTAAATTTTATTATTTTTGACAAATAATAAAAATTACTGGCACTATTTTTTTGGATATATAAATATACATATAATACATGTATAATATATAATATATGTATTGAAAAAAATAATATAATTAATTTATATTTTCCTTACATTGTAAGCAAAACATAATTAAAAATATTTGTATTTTCAAAATAAATTAAGCCATATAGATTATATAATAATTAAAATTAATTTAAAAATTTTGTGCTTTCATAATTAAACTATATATAGATTGTATATTCAATAAACATTTTAAAAAAAAATATTTTCAAATGCACATATATTTGCCTAATATAATAATCTTTTCATCAAAATAATAAATGTATATATTGTGACATATATACACATACGCTAATATATATATATATATAAACATATATGAGCGTGTGTGTGTATCAATGCATACATAGATACATGCATACAAATATATGTGTATATATATTTATATATATATATATATATATATATATATATATATATATATATATATATATATATATATTTATATATATCCACATATATGTTTTTATATAAATACATATTTATATATACACACACACATATATACATATACATGTATTTATATAAACACATATCTATATATACATATATGCAGAAATGAGGGTTTAGGGATAGAAATATGATTTAAGGAGAAATGAAAAATGTCAATTATTACTTATTATCAATAAATTATAATTTTAGGATTTGGGGTATATGTATATGATTTAGGGTTTAGAATTTGGGGTATAAGTATATGAGATTTGGGATGTAGTAATAACTAATAAGCATTAGTAATGAAATAGTATACCCACTTGATTTTCTTAATTTTTAATTTGTCACATTAAAGTGATACTTTATTTTTTTAATGACTATTAAAATCAAGGGTCATTTTGAAAAGTTAATTTTTAATCGAAAAATAATAAAAATTAGCCTTGGCCGTGGCCTTGGAGGATATCCCACATCGAAAGAAAAAGAAAGTAAAATAGCCTTGTCTTGGCCTTGGAGGATATCCCACTTCAAAAGAAAAAGAAAGTAAAATGGCCTTGCCTTGGCTCGGCCGCCCTTGGCCTTGGCCTTGGAGGATATCCCACATCGAAAGAAAAGAAAGTAAAATGGTCTTGTCTTGGTATATAATGAAGCTGAAGCCAAGATGAGCATAATCATTTGGCCGTGGCATTAGAATTGGCCGGCCTTGGCCTTGATTTTTTTCAAAAAATAATTCTGTTAAAAATTCCTTTTAAAAACCTAATTTGAAAAAAAAAATTAAAAACGGTAAACCGGTAAACCGTAAAACCGAAATCGGCTAAGGCGGTTAATCGGTTCGATTTCGATTGGAAATTTTGAAGGTTGGAACCGCCGGTTCGATAACCAGAAATCGCCTGTTAATCGAACCGGCCATGTCTAATCTGATTCTCACTTAGATATTTTAATAGTGCTAATTTTGAAGGAATTTTAACTGGGGGATTTATCATATAATCTATCAAACTTATCAATTTTACCTTATAATACAAGAAATATTTCACTATATAATTTCTAACTTAATAAGTACACTCTACTTCTCATTTTACTAAGTTCGCCCTCCCATCATTTTATTAAATACACCCTCTTTATCAATTTATTTTCTCTCCAACCAACATCACCTTATGTCACCCCTCCCCATTTTCTCCGATTAACAACTCTAGCAACCATCAACTCCGGCGACCAAACAACTCATAACTTAATTTATCAGTAAGTTCTCAGTTGTCAACCAAACAAATAAGAACACGATCAACTCCGGTCACCACCAACTTCGGCGACCTCTATGACTACCAAACAAATGAGAACTTAACTTATCAGTAAGTTATCAGTTGTCAACTAAACTAATAATAACACGATTAACTCCGTCGACCACCAACTCCGGCGACCAAATAACTGAGAACTTAACTTATTAGTAAGTTCTTAGTTGTCTCCACTAAAAACATGATCAACTCCGACGATCGCCTAATTCGGCGACCAAATAACTGAGAACTTATCAGTAAGTTCTCAGTTGTCAACTAAACTACTAAGAACACGATCAACTCCGGCGACCACCAACTCCGGCGACCAAACAACTGAGAAATTAACTTATCAGTAAATTCTCCGTTGTCAACTAAACTACTAAGAACACGATTAACTCCGGCGACCACCAACTCCGGCGACCAAACAACTGAGAACTTATCAGTAAGTTTCCAATTGTTGACTAAACTACTAAGAACACGATCAACTCCGGCGACCACCAACTCTGGCGATCAAACAACTGAAAAATTATTAGTAATTTCTCGGTTGTCAACTAAACTAATAAGAACAGGATCAACTACAGCGACCAAACAATTAAGAACTTATCAGTAAGTTTTCAGTTGTCAACTAAATTAAACTACTAAGAATAAGATCAACTCTGGCGACCAAACAACTAAGAAATTATCAGTAAGTTCTCAGTTGTCAACTAAACTAATAAGAACGCGATCAACTCCGACGACCACCAACTTCGGCGTTGATCGCATTCGGATCGGGTTCTATCAAAATGAATGTAAAAAGATAATCCAAATGTACTATTGATCATAGTATTAGCTCCGTCCCAATATCCAAAACAAATGTTTTAAAAAATCCAAATATAATATAGATAAAAGAACAAAAAATTGAAACTAAAAGCACAAACATACATACATGATTAAATTTGATTTTTTTTTAATATTGATTTTGGACGAAGGGAATAATAACTACCCTTTATAAAAGATGAACTATATTATCAAAGCAAATCATAAAGCATAACCTTCGCGAACAACCAAGAGAACTAAACAACTTATAATAGTACAATCGAGTTCAGGCAAAAATTCCCACCAAAGTTACTATGAATAGCAATTGCTTAAACACTGTTACGTTATATTGCTCGAAATGCCAAATTTTCTAAAGTTAACAATCTATCACAACTACATGAAATCTTCTTGGAACACATTTCTTTTCAAATGGAAACAAATGTGTATATAATAGGTACAACTTTAAATCAAAAATTGTGATTCAAGAACTTATCAACTCCCTCTACGTTTGCCTTTACAAACATTGAAAACAAAATTAAGCATATACACACAGTACCGTCCGAGAGTTCTAGATCTGAGAAATAAATCATAGTCTGGTGAAGTTGATGCTACTTTGACGGCATTGTTGGTGGTTGGCGTTGAGAGAGGGAGGAGACAGTTTCGATGGACGAGGAGCAGAAATGGTGGGGGCCAAAGCTCTGGCCGGAAGGTACAAAGTCGCCGGCATTATCTGTTCGAACGGAGGTAGATCTAAGGAGGCCAGTGGTATGTGGCCAAAAGTTGGGAGGGGATAGCGCAGATCTGACCCGATTCGAAAAACATGAAAGTGTGAAAGATAGATTTGTACTGGTCAGAGATGGGGGAGGTGACGACCGGAGATGGGAAGGGGAGAAGGAGCCCGGAGGTGGGGAGGTGGACGGTCGCCGGAGTTGGGGGAGACCGTCGCTAGAAGTTGGGATGATGGGAGAGATGAAGTAAAGAGAGAAAGTGTGTGATGTGGGACGTAGTTATTTCATTTAAAAAAGATATTATAAATGTACCGAGGGATTATATGTTTAATTTATTTTAAGAGTAACTAGGAAGTATAATTGATAATTTCACGTATTATTAGGATGTAGTTTTGATTAGAATGATGAAATTGGACGTAATTTTCTCATTTTAATTTGTGAACAAATTATTTCATTATAAAAAAAATACTACTCCGTCCCAATAAGAGCTGCCCATTTTTTGGGTAGCACGCAAATTAAGGAAATGGGGAAGAAGTAAAAATGTTGTGAGTGTAATTTGAAAATAGAAGAGAGAATGAGTGGAGAGAATAGTAAATTATAATGGTGTTGTGAGTATTAAAATAATGGAGGAGAGAGAATGAGTGGAGGGAATAGTGAAGATTCCTTTGCCAAAAAAGGAAAGTGAAAGCTATTAACGGGACACCCAAAATGGCAAAATGGGAAGCTACTATTGGGACGGAGGGAGTAATTCATTTTACTATGTTTTTGGGTAAAGCATACTCCCTCCGTCCCATAAAACATTACCCATTTTACTATTTTGGGCGACCCACTTTAAAGTCCCACTTTCCTAAAAAGGAAATTTTTTAATACTTCTTTATTCATGGGATCCACTTGTCATACTCACAACACTTTTCAAATTTACTATTCTCTCCACTCATTCTCTCTCCTCCCACTCACAACACCTACTTTAATAACATTATTCCTTATTTTCCGTTCTCAACAGTAAAGGGTAATGTTTTATGGGACGGAGGGAGTATGTGAGTTGGGATATTAAGAGAGTTACTATTCAAACCCCAAAAACCTATGAATATACCCCAAATGAAAAAATTGCAAAAATGCCATTGAGGTTTATTACTCATTTACCCCTATTTTCATCTTCCCCTTTACAATTAAATTTCACCTACCATTCTTCTTCCATTAATTTACCACACTTACCACCCCCTCCCATTCAATTAAATTTCACCTACCATTCTTCTTCCATTAAGTTAAAAAAAAAAAAAAAAAAAAAACGAAATTTTCCATAGTCGGCCAGTACAAGCCGATTCTGGGCATAAAGTCGGTCATTACTGACCGATTCTGGGCAAAAGGTCGTCCATTACTGACCGACTTCCTAGACATTTTGCAGCCATACCCGGCCGACTACATGGACATTTTACCACCATACCCGGACGACTATTTGGCAAAAAGTCGGTCACCTCCAGCCGACCCCTTGTTTTTTCATAAAACCTCCCTAATTGTTTCATTTATATGTACATAGTTAAAACTTATAGTCATATAAACTGATTTTACCATTATTTTTCATCTATGAATCCTTTAAAAAAAAAAAAAGGAAAAATCAATGGGTCGGCAGGTAGTGGCCGATTCTGGGAATATAGTCGGTCACCTCCAGCCGACTACTTTGAAGAGAAGTCGACCAACAGGGGCCGACTTTCTACTCTCTGTGAGAAGCACCACCGGCCGACCCCTGCAATATGAGTACCATTTACATTTTTTTTTGAAATTTTCAGGGATATATTTTCTATGGTGGGACGTTCGGACACTGTTCTCTTTTTTCTGCCACTTTTTTCATCAACTTGCTCTACATGCGAAATTATTCTTGTTCTTGTTCTTGTTCTTCTCTTTCACTCTCTCTCTCTCTATAAATCAGAATTCTTCTTGTTCTTCGACCCACTTGAGGAATTGTTGTTCTTGTCAATACAAAGCAAATAAAAAAAATTAAAAAAATAAAAAAAAAAAAAATAAAGGGTGCCGATCTGAGTTGATTTTATAGGTGAAAGTCGGCCGGGTATGACAGAATAATTAGGCCAAAGTCGGCAGGCAGTGGCCGATTTTTTAAACAAAGAGTCGGTCGGTACTGGCCGACTATTTACCCAGTCGGCCTCCACGGCCCAAGCCGCCGACCCAAAGCAAACCTCAACAGAAATGAGAGAGGAATCGGCAGAAATGAGAGAGGAATAAGGGAAATGGGTTTTGAAATTGAGAGTTAATTTGGGTGTTGGGATTGATTTGAAGAAGTGGGTTTGGATAGAAAAGGGAGAGAATTCAAGAATTTTGTAGAGTTTGTTAACTTGGTGGGAAGAAGATGAAGGTGAAGGATTAGAAGGAGGTTGAGAAGAGTTGTTGAAAGAGAAAAAGTCGTCTTCTTCTTCTTCTTCTTTCTCTCTCTCTCTCTCTAGGATGTAAATGAAATGGGTGTGGGTGGGTGGGTGGGTGAATGGAAGGGTATAAGAGGAAAGTAAAGGGGTGTGTGTAATTTATTTGGGGTGTTTTTAAAAATGGGGTATACTCATAGATTTTTGGGGTTTGAATAGTAACTCTCGATATTAATGGCATGCGAGCACAGAAAAAAGGTCCACATGCATCAGTCAAAAGAATGCTATCTTGGCCCAATTTCAGGCTCCATATGTTTCGGGTCAGAGCCCATTGTGTATTCAAGTCTCTTTCCAAAGTTTAATCCAAAAATAAAAATAAAAGGAGTCAGACATCCTTTTTTTTTTTTTTTTTGATACCAGGCTCCCAGCTTCTTCCCACTAACGGACTAATCCCTGACCACTATGATCGGCCTCGCAAGTATCTTGGCGGAGGTAATCATGAGATGTCAGGCCCTATGCAGGGTGGCAGCACTCTTATACTCCGTAGCCCCAAGGGAGCCCTCCTACAAGGCATTTACATCACTTCTTACAACACCACCGTCAAGCTTCCAATGCTTCACGCCGAGGCAATTACATCACTCTTACAACACCAATTGGCTGCTTCAGCTGCTCCTTCCAAGATTTGAACTCCCCATACTGAGAATACAAGCCCCAACAATGCTATTTCCTTAACTGCATGAATGTGCTTCGAAAAGTCACCAACATACCATTGGCCAAGGCCACTTTGGTGAGTCAGACATCCTTCACTTCACGTTAGATAGACATCCTTCACTTCACGTTAGATAGAGTTTGATTTGATCCCTCTTCTCACTATGGACTTGAGACTTTATCAAACATAAATAAATAATACAGTAATGTTAATGTACACAACATTAAACAATCAAATAGGCATGAAACTCACAACACCTTTAAAATTATGCTATTGCTCCATTTCTAAATAAATAACTATTTTTATAAAACTTTATCAAAAATTAAATGTTTAATTTTTAACAAAATCACTTATCAATCACCTTATTCTAGATACATTTAAATTACATGACGAGACCATTTTTTTAAACGTATGTAAGATGCTAAAATGATTAGATGTAATTTCTTAGATGAACATATTTCATGAGACCATTTTTTTAAAAACGTATTATTTTCTAATTCCCATTTCTCTTGTTTTGATTACTTGCTTCAAGAATCATTAAGGCATTTTGCAATCATGAGCAATTGTTGAATTTGTGGATATAGATTACGATTAATTGAGGATAATTTTACCCTTCACCATAAATCGTACTACCTCTCGATATTTTGATTTCAACTCACTGTTGTCATAATTTGGTTTTGTCTCCCCTTTTATATTCTCTATTGATGCAAAATTACTTTTACTATATCTTTAAATTTAAAGTCTTGTTGGAAATTAGAGATTTAAGAAAATCTTTATCTAAATTAAAATGTACAAAAAGTCTCTTTTTTGGAGAGAAGATAATCCCTTTTATACTAAATGTCAGTTTATCAACGTTTTTTTTTAGAAAAAAATGTGTTGGATGTGATGGCTCGATGTCTTGGCAAAGGGCCCGACGCTTTCCGAAGGCGCTAGCTGACGTGTAGACTGGTGCCCCCCCGCGGTATGGATTACGAAACATCAACAAAATGTGGAGCTTCAGCAGGTTTGAGGCAGGCGCCTCACCCAGGCCGAGGCGGGCGCCTGAAAGGCAGAAGCTGGGGCCGTGGGTTGAGGCTTTGAGGCGGCCACATGGTAGAGGCCGAGGCGGGGGCCTGGAGAGCAGAGGCTTGGCCGTGGCTTGGGGACTTGCCAGGCGGGCACCTGGGATCATCCGAGGCGGGCGCCTCAAGGCCAGCGGGTTGAAGCAGTTTTGCGGGCTTTTCTATTTTCGTTTATCTTAGTTGTTAAGCTAGGGTTTATTTCATATATATATGATTGTAACCTATGTAAACAATACAGATTATTGCACACAGAATAAGAAAAGGGGCCGAAATTCATAACCCCAATTCGATCTCTTTCTCTTTCGATTCCCATATGCTTTTATTGTTATTGTCAATTGTTTTCGCTGCATTGCAAAACAAAATGTTTTGCTATTTATACTCCTTTAGTGTCCCGATCAAGAAAATGCACATATTTTCATTTTTGATGTTTCAATTAAAATGACACACTTTTTTTCAAAGTAGAAACAGTTTAATACTTCTTTATTTATAAAACACACATGTCATACTAACAATAACTATTCACTTACTTTTTCCTACCCCACTTTCTCTCTTCCACCTCACTTTTCATATTTACAACACTCATTCCATTGTATACTTTACTTAATTTTCGTGTAAGATCAACTTTGTGCCTTTTGAGTTGGACGCAGAGAATAAATATCTTAAACAATGATGATAAATTTGCATGAGTCACCTTCTTTATCCTAATTTAGAAACACGATATTTATTTTGAAATAAATTAAAATAAAAAGTACGACATTTATTTTATTATGACGAAGACATTTATTATGACTAGTATAAAATATTAAAAAGAAAATATAAAAGAAAATAATTTATTTCAACTCAGGCCTTTTGTTTTAACCCATAGGAAAGGACGAAGGAGATTTGTTGGGTGAGTGGTCCCGTATTCCGATTCCTTTCTCTCACACAGTTTATATTATAACAATGCTACATTTAAAACTTAATTAAAGATTAAGACCTTAAGGGAGCGTTTGGTTCGTCGGAAACGGAGGAAATGAAATGGAGAATTTCATTGACTTCATTCCTTTGCCCCGTTTGATTCGTTGGAATGAAAAAATTTCCATTCCCGACGGAATGAAATTTCATTCCTTGAAATGGATTTGCATTCCTTTCAATTTTGAAAGGAATGATGAATTTCTTTGGCAATGGAAAAAAAAATTTTTTTTTGATCAAAATACCCCCAAACCCAAACCACCCCTACCCACCCCCACCCAGCCCCTGCCCTACCCCACCCCACCCACCCCCCACCCCCACAAATTTTTTTTTCCCTGCCTACCCCCCCCATCCAGCCCAGCCCTGCCCTACCCCCACCCCACCCCCCCCCCACGAGAAAAAAATATTTTTTTACTCATTTTGCATACCCCTTACCTACCCCACCCCCCAAACCCCCCTCCCCCACGAATAAAAATAAAAATTTTTTACTCATTTTGCATACCCCCTACCTATCCCCCCCCAAACCCCCCAAAAAAAAAAAAAAAAAAAAAATTAAAAAAGGGTAAATTGGACATTTTATATGCTTTCATTCCATTCCTATAATTTGTATTTTCAAACCAAACATGATTTGTCAAGGAATTGAATGACAATTTCATTTTATTCCGTGCCAACCAAACGGAGGGGTTTGACCAGTTTTTTTCCATTCCATTTCCTTAAGGAATTCAATTCCATTGACCATTCCATTCCTTCACTTTTTTTCCACCGAACCAAACGGCCCCTTTCCATTCCAATTCCTTAAGGAATTCAATTCCATTGACCATTCCATTCCTTCACTTTTTTTCCACCGAACCAAACGGCCCCTAACATGTAGATGAAGTTAATGGAAATTCACCTCATTAAAATGCAGTACAAAGATGAATAGAGAGCTCAGAAAATTTCATGCAAGCCTTTATTGAAAGCATGACAACAAACTGGCATACCTTGATTCACCCCTCAGTTTAATCTCTGGTTCAGCTGATCCGCTCTGCACATCCACCACCACTCTCCAAAGCCCTTCTCCACGTCGCCAATGGGGAAGTCGAAAGGCTTGTAGAGTTGTTGGTCCCTGTTATGTCGACTTATCGAGCCTGAGACTTAAATTATATTTAAAGTTTAGTGAATTTACTATGAGTACAACAAATCACAGGGAATGGTCTTTTTCCATTTTAAAACATTTACCTCAAATATATATTGCATACCTGATAAGTCACAATACATGCATGCTAGTGTCCACAAACTTCAATTTATTAGAAAAAAACAATGGCTACTGCCTGCCAAACTAGTGCTTTTTCTTCAAAATCTACATCTTCATCCTGGGATGAAACAAAAACTTAAGACGCAAAAAATAAAATTAAAAAAGAGATTAATAATATGTTAGTACAGAGACTGCAATCATTAATCATACTTACAACTCTTAAATTGGAGAAACCAATGTCAGATTTTGTTCCTACTTTCGTACTTACAACTCTAAATTGGCTTTAATATGTTGGTACAAGAACCGCATGCATGAGGTTACAAAAATTATTTCATGACCCATAATAACTTGCTGTCTATTTTTAAGGATCGTAAAAAGCTGTATCAAAGTAGGTGTACAGATAACTTCAAAAGTAACGTTAAAAATTAGTATTAAGGAAAAGAAAATAAAAGTTTTTTCCTAATCTAATTAAGAAAAGCCTAACTTAAGTGATATTTCTCTTTGAGCAGAGGAGTTGTTTCATGGTGCAACCTTATCACAAGATCTAAAACCTTTAACATTTCCTAACGTAGCCAAAATTCATAGTTAGAAACAATGACATGATCTTTTGCAACTTGGTCCACTAATTCCATTGGCAGGCTCAAGAAAGGTTGATTGTTCATTATTATCTATCCTTTTGAATCTTTATTAAAAAAAAAAAAAAAAAAAAAAAAAAACTCAATCCTTTTTTTTTTTTTTTTGAGCAATGAGGATCATATATTATCTAACTGATACGGAGTATATAGAACAGAACCACAGATGCATTATCAACTCCAAGGCATTCTTATCTTAGAATTTCTCCTTCCAATCACATGCAGGAAGATACTACGTTGTCACTTGTTGTAGATTACATGTGAATCTCAGAAAAAAGTTTGTATGACTCTTGTAGAAACACCACATCCCCTATTTCGTTCTAAACTATTTAACAAGATAATTTAATCTTAAGTAACTTTAGTTTGATCTCTACATGTGCCGTTTGTTCAAAGATGCTCTAAATAATATTAGGAATTTAGGAGCAATTGAAGGACCAACTATCACTGTTGTGCTTCTTCCCACCCCAATAACATCTTAGATTCCTGGCTCTCTCCACAGAACAGGTAAGTTGACAATATGGCTGACAATTTCGTTAAGTTTCAGAGTAAATCTGAATAAAGGTAAATTATGGACCAACTCAGACTATATTCTTCTTTGAGTGAGATGACCAAATGACGCCTCGGTGTCTCGCTTATAATCAACCATATAGGAAGAATCCAAGCAGCATCTAAATAAAGTCATTAAATGGCACTCCCTATGTCCCTAAATGAATGTTCAAATTTCTCTTTGGGGGAAATTTGCTAGAAGAATAAATTGAAGCATTTTTAGTAACATAAGTACATAAAAGCCCTCAATGATCTAACCATATTGCATCACGAGTCTTAAGTGTAAATTAGAACTTGTTGTATGATGAGAGAGGATTTAGTAACTACCCAAAAATAGGTATTTTTTGGGACAATTTTTTTTTCATAGTCTGGACATTCATTTAGGGACGGAGGGAGTAGCAACTTCATTAATCACATATCACTAGCTATAGCTAGTCCTTGGACCATTGAGGTCCAATGTAGCCAACATCTCCAACTTGATAAAAGGACCACCAGGCACAAGAGCCCTTAAAAGAGGGAGTGAGACTAAGGATCCACAAATGTTACTTTCGGCTAGTGATTGGAAGGATAATAAGGATTCCAAATATCGGTACAAAGGTGTATCTTGATTCACACAAAACTTCAATCTTGTTTAATAGATTCCTACAAAGTGTCTTACGTAGTTTTCATCTAATCATCAGCACAGCCCCATTAGTATATGGTGGAGATCTTCTAATATGACATAGCAACTTGATTTTAGGGGCCACAATCACTTTCAGATATATTAACTTAACTACATTTTAAGCTAACAAAAATAGTAACATTTGACATAAAATAGAAATCTCAAATATGGCAAAAAATCCCGTCCAACGAAAAATTCATATTAGAACGCTCTCCGTCGCAAAATTGTAGTCTCACTTTTCTTTGGGTTTGTCCCAAAAAATAGTGTGACTTCTAAGACAGGATATATTAGTTTAATTTGAAAATGGAACCAACAAGTAACTCCGCATTCTTAGAAAGTTTGGCTTGTCAAATGAGTACATTTTTGGGACAGCGGGACTAAGGGAGCAGATAAGAGGTCCTAACAAATGAAAAAGCGAAAGAGAGGAGGGGAAATATCTGACCTGGTCCAGCAATGAAAGGAAGCATCTGTGAGACGAGCAGCACTTCACATCATCAATGGAATATCCAAACTCGAGAGATATGCTTTATGCAGTCACATTGGATGTCCAGAGATACAAATAATCATAAATTCAAAATAAACTGCGAAGATTTAATTACATTTTGGATTTATTTGTTCTTATGTATTTGTAGATAGTTATATGTAACACGTTAATGGAAACAGAAAGTGTATTTAGTTTTTAATCTCAGGTCAGACTTGAGAAGGAGAACCTACCATCACGCAAGTATACTTTGGTTGCTAATGATATGGCAGACGTCGATCAGTGTACATCTTCATGAAAAAAAGCAAAGTAAAGCAAATGTAAGAGATATATACGAGGTAACTAAAACCTAAACCTAAACCAGATGTCCTCCCAGGAGAAGGAAAATATATTAACACCTTTTCTTTTACATGAAACATTACCAAAACAATCATTCTAAACTTTAAAGCTAATCTTCTGATACTGCAAATGAGTCAAAGTTAAAGAGCAACTAGGCCAATGCTGGAGGCTTGTTTACTATTCCCTCCGTTCCCAAAAGATGATCTTGGTTACTATTTATATTTGTCCCTGAATGGTTATCCACTTTCCAAAAGTGAATCAATTAAGTTATTTAGTTTCCTCCTATGCCCCTCATTAAATACATGTTTTGATGCTAGTGACTAATTAAGCAACAACAAAACCAATGCTATGAGTAAAAAAAAGGGCAGCCCGGTGCACCAATTCTATGATTAATAAGAACAAATTAGGAAATCTGTTTAAAATATGGAATAATTAATGTTTATCGTTTATGTGCCCAAACTGCCGTATGCAATTTACCATACCTTGTACACTGCTGTGGATATTGATATATGTATGTGCCTAAACTGCCGTATGCTTCCCATTTATTTCACTATGTTATAAACCCATTTCAACAGTGTCATCTTAAGAAAACACTACACATGAACATCGCTTCTTGGTTTTCCAAGAAAGACACAAACACATAAATACTTATCTTATTTTCCTTTAATTAAGCAGAATTTCCCTTTCCTAAACATCTTCATATATTATTATTTTTAAAAATTTCTTCAAGCATGGAGTGCCTATATGTGTGCTTTCAAAACAATGGAGACCCCTGTTCCATTTGTCCTTTGATATCTTTTGGGTGGTAAAGTCTTCCATGATTAAACCAAACCCTATGAAGTAAGTAAGAATGAACATATCAACAGTAAACATACCTTTTTACTGGGCGGTCTAAAACATGGGCAAATTATTATCAACAATACAACTGGTTACAAGGAGCTCTTGAATGAAGTTTGATGAATGAATATCCTACAAATATATTAAACAAACTCTTAAGCTACAATAAGTGATGTGAAAGGAAACAGTAGAAAAGCAATCTTGAGTTGATGATGCATAAAACAGAAAACTTTCAAGTTCGAAGTGAAGCCTTGCTGCTTCAAATGGAACCCTTATTGCTAAAAAACATAAAGACCCAGAGTTGGGCCATAAAGTAAGTAGTACGGATAGACGACCTTTTCTTGGAGAAAAAAGGAATAAACATTGTACGGACTCATGGCCAGCTATTTAAGCTTGGAATGTTGTTTAGGACAAAGTTCTAAACATGGTTAAATTTGGGTTGTGGTAACCTCAGTAAAGTCCCATGTAAAGTCAGTTTGCTCTATGGGCGCCCCCCATCGTATTCTTGGGTGACAAGATGTTTTAATAATATAATCCTTAGAGATACACATTTTTTACTAGCGTGCTTATCCACTAAGGACTGACTCACTGGATTTCCCAGTTAACAAAAAATTAGGCAATCCCAATAAACCAACCCATGTGATTGTGAGTGTTAATAAGCTAATTAATTTGATGAAATAACAAAGCTTTTGGAAGATTCTAATTATAAGTGTGTAGCATCAGCTGTTTTTAGATCTTTAATGTGGATTTCTATAAGAAACCCCACATAAGTGAAGCCTTAAATAAGGGAAATTCTACTCCATAACACGTAGATGTAAGATACATAAAAAGACTCCAGCCTTTTAAAAAGGAAAAAGAATATTAGAAAGTCATTGGAGATCCTTATTCTTCCACCTCGTTGGAGATTTATTTGTCCTGCTCATCTTGTGGTTCTCAAGAAAACAAATAGTTAAATTCTCAAATCCTTGAACCTTTACTGGCCAACTGGCAAGACCCCACCCTACTCCCGGAGCTTATAAAAAGAGCACACATTTGGCCACCTATTGACACATATCAACTCTTTAAGTCTTGACTAAAGAGTGTTCTCCATTGACTCTATTCAACCTTCTCACTAAAAAGCCTCCGTCCAGCTTTGGGTTAACTTTCATCAGCACCTTTTTTTTTACATGGCTTCAATGTCCTCACGTGGGTCAGGCTCATGGACTGCCAAGGAGAACAAAGCCTTTGAAAAGGCTTTAGCTGTGTTTGATAAGGACACCCCAGACCGCTGGCTCAATGTTGCCAAGGCTGTGGGTGGCAAAACTGCTGCTGAAGTGAAGAGGCATTATGAAATCCTTGTCCAGGATGTCCAGCATATCGAAAAAGGACGCGTTCCATATCCAAATTACAGGACCACTGGTAAGAGTAGCTAAGATAACATGATATAGAGTACATTATGCACTTCCTTAGCTAATACAATTAACAAAGTGACCCCAACAATAAGATATATAGCTAGCTATCACCTTCTATATTAATTCCATGTCCCCACTGCCAACCTTCTTGACGTACTGTACTCTCTTGTTGCCTAGAGCCCTTTACCATATTTAACAACCATCATCCCATCTTACCAAATCAACCAGCAAAAATGTGTGCCCATAACTATCAACTAAAAGTATTGTCCGGTAAACGTTAACTCCGTAATATGAATATCTCTTTTTCTTGTTTATGAAAGTTTTATCATCTTACTCTTGGGCATGATGCAGACACAACTCATCCCAATCAACCAAAGCCTTAGTACAGTTGTGTTGGGACTACGTTGTGGTCTTCATAACCATATTCACCCGCCCTTTGTAGCATGGCATATGTACATAAAATTTCGCATGAATTTTTTACTTGGTTCATGTGTTATATTGAAGCCGAAGAGAAGGATCAAAACACCTTCTACATTGTTTGTGGCATTCAAATGTATTAACAAAAAAAGAAGGGATTATTTTTACAGAATTCACACATATACCTTGATCTAATCCAGGGTGCACATACAGATGACAATATGACATAAGAATGTACGTGGATTGCAACATACTGAATCCTATTGACCTATTCTATTCCAAAATGCAGGATGAGAAACCTCGAGCTCCATAAACGGCTTACCATACCGCATCAAGCAGCTGGAATAAAGAAGCCGTAATATACACTCCTTAATGCAATTAGTATCAATATTAAGTCCAGAATCACAAAGATGTGATTCTTTCTTTTGTACTATTATGTTTGTGTAAAATCAGCCGTGATCTAATCAATTTCTGCATAAATTAATGTACGTTTTTGTTCAAGGAGTCACAGGGAAAGAAAACCTATGCTGTGTGCTTCCTTCTACAGCACGTTGTAACGAATCCTCTACTGAGATATGAATTTCTAAAGTACTTCCTGTTTGTTTGATTTCGAATTTTACATATCCATGTATTGAACATTAAATTTTGGGGGTTGAATTGCGATCATATGTATGTAGGGATGCAACTGAACAATGAATTGAATTAACAACATAATTTAAACAAGCAACTAAGGTATAATAATTAAACAATTTAGTGATCATGATAAATTGAAAGGAGAAGTTAGGGTTCTAACCTCTGCAAATGGCATTCGTGATCGGAAGAGACGGCGGAAGTTGCAGATTTTGAAGTGAAAATGGGAAGGCGGGAAGGGTTTTACTGTTTATCGGAGCAGAAAACGACTCAAGAGCTTGTCCGATTCAATTGCGTGTTTTCTTTTTCTTTTTCTTTTTCTTTTTATGCATAATCCCTTTTATCATCTACTCTCTCTCGCTCTCTCTCTCTCTCTCTCTCTCTCTTCTCTCCTCCGTTTCAAAATAAATGCTCAAATAAAAAATTAAATACTCCCTCCGTCTCATTTGAAGAGACAAAGTTTTTGCTTTGCACGAGAATTAAAAAAAGTGATATAGGAAAGAGAAAAAACGTATAGTAAAATAAATGTTGTGAGTATGAAAAATGAATATTTATTGTGAGTATGACAAGTGAGTCTCACAAATAAAGAAGTAATAAAAAAATTTCCATTTTTGGGTTGTGCTCTGTCAAATGGAACGCACATAAAGGAAATTTGTGTCCTTTCGGATGGGACGGATGGAGTATTTATTTTGAGTTGAAATGAATAATTCATTCAACCTTATAATTAAAAACATCCACTTTTCTCAATCTCAAACAACAACTTGAATTTCAATATTTCTATGAAATTACATTAATTTTAAAAATTTATTTTGAGACGAAGAAAGACTTCCCTTATTTATAATATAATTCAAGAGACCGGAATTAGTTGAATTACTTCTAAATTTAAAATTAGTTTGATATACACAAAAATAATAGTAAGAATATAATAAAAATAAAAGTAAAGAGAGGCCCTCACATGACAGCATAGAGAATCATTTTGACTCCGTTTGGACTGTAAATATCACAAACAATTACTCGTTTTTTTGTCTTATAAAAGTGTCGTTCTTTTCTTTTATTTGTTTCAAATAAATATGTTACATTTAAAATAAAAAGTACAGAGATTTGTTATACAATTTTATTATGATACGAGTAAACAAACTCATAAATAACATTTTGTGTGACTTGTAATACGATGGAGAAAATAAAACAAATTTCCCAGCATCACGAAAGAAAAAGATAGCGTAAAAGAAGAAGAAAGATTGGATTGGAAGGGAAATCGGAATAAAATCACGCTTAACCAAATTCTCATGTCCCCAAATGGGAAGCCCGAGGCAGTGTATATTTTAATTCACTAACCTCAATACATTGCAAATTGCAATAAAAGATTTTATTTAAAAAAAAAAAAAAACTAATCTCAATACAGTACCCAAATATAATTCAAGCAGCCAGGTAGGTGCAAGTTGTTCAACAACTTTCTCAATTTGCAACCTACCTACGAGCACAAATGCACATGCAACCACTTGAAGAGCAGAATGAGTCTTTGTGAACAGACAAGTTCCACATAATTCTACCTAAAAATCAAAATTCGGGGGGACTGAGATCGGTCGATAAGCGAACTAGATCAACGACCCCCGATTCAATATATAACAAATGCATGGCCCCTGTTGATTTAATTGGAAGGTGGTGTCAAAAGATGATCCTACTCTTGATGAACAAATCTAACGGAGATGGTGCAAACGGTTGCGACTTTCAACTACACCAGCCCCGGATCCAAAAATCTGCCCATAGTAGAAGAGAACTAAACCATTACCAAACCCAATCACATTACAAGGAAGAGCAAAGAAAATCATATCATGTTTCTAACAATTTGCTAATTGCATATTTATTGTGAATAATTTCCATACATGGGGCCAAAAAGTGCTACCGTAGACATGAAAGATACTAGGATGTTCTGTAACCAAATAAACCATCTCCTCATTTTTTCCGGATTTTTACGTCAAGAGTCCATTGAACCTTTCCCTCTGGCAAAGGAATGGCCTTTGGCAGGCGGAGGGGCACTTCAAACTCTCCCAGTGTTGATAGAGGAGTAGTTAATTGCAGATTTTCTGATTCAATGTGAATACCAAGCTGCCTTGCAACCTGATACAATAAAAGAGAATCATTACAAATAGGTTTACAAACTCAAACCCTCTTCTTTCAGATTGAGAGACTCATGAATGGGTCCCACTTCTATGAACAATTAATGTGAATAATATTTTCAATAATCCCAATATGTACAACATCACGACAAACTGTGCTCTTTGCAAAATACCAAGTTGCAGCTGGAACTAAACAACAATAATGGCTGCATACCAAGTTATGATTGTATCTCATGACAAAAGGGTTTTGCTGCGGAACTGGGCAGAGGATGTGTTCATTGGCCAACTATTATTCACAGTAGTTTTACATGTTTCCACCATTCTTTGGTCAGCTATAGCCTAGAATAGGGAACTGAATTTAAACACTCCCAGAATAGAGCACGGAAATCTAACTGTTTAATACATCCTCTGTCCCAAAAGGAAAGTCATATTTTCCTTTTTAGTTTGTTCCATAAAAAAGGCATACTTCTAAAAATAAAGAGTTTAATCCCAAAAATGCTCTAATAATGTTTGGTAACTTGAAGGACATGTTATGTCCAACTAATAAAGTCAGACGCGCTGGGTAACACCTTAAAATTGCTATCACTACTTGTGTTAACACCTACGTCTGATAACACTTAGAGAGTGTTGGCAGCACTTGTGGTAACACCATCAAGCTGCACTTACAAACTCCCCCATAGTTGTACATTTCTTGCATTTCTTTACAAACACCAAGTTGCTTGTACCTGCAACAATTTGTTAGGTCAATGTGGAGACGACAAGTGAGAGAGCACATTTATTATACCTACCCTAGCTACGTTCATTAGTATCACGTTGGGCACAACCACCGCCGCAGCTAAGTTACTATTTAATCTATAAATTGCAAATATGGATATATTTTTAAAATGTAACTTAATTTCAAAAAGCCTGAATCTCTTATTCAGACAATATACAACAACAACAACAACAACAAAGCCTTAGTCCCAAAATAATTTGGGGTCGGCTAACATGAATCCTCTTATTCAGACAGTATGATCAAAGAAAATACAAAAAAGCAAAAACCACACCCACTAGTGTAAAAAATTGCTGACTAACAAATAGTAGGTACAAAACACTCGGACAATACAGATACAAATGCATTTCTATATGACGTAATGTGATGGAAAATTTTCAGAATTTACGTAAACAATCACATAATATCTAAAGAGTACCTCGGCTACAATTTCCTCCTTTTCAACAGGCGAACGCAAATCCTTGTCAATCTTGACGAACCTTCTTAGAACCTAAAAGAATTTCCAGAAAGATCAGACCACAAATAAAGGAAAGCAAGGATTTCTGCTTGTAAATTGAAGTTATATTTCTCAGTGAAGTTTCTCCCAAACCTTCTGTTTACACATTTTCAGCAAAAATACAAAGAACATGTGATAGAAATTCAATCTCAAACAAGCAAGAGTCTTAAGATAAAACAAACCAGCTTAGCATTATCCAGACGCATTGCGGCTGTCTGATACTCTTTCATTGTATCTTCCACAGTCTTTGGAGCTACTTTAACCTCTTCAACTTCCTTGGGTTCGTAAATCTGAAGAAACCAAGTGACAGTTTAAGAAAGGCAATCCCCTAGTAAGAAACTGTTTCAGGTGAATCCATAGCTAAGTCCAGCAATAAGTACACAAATGCTGAAAAAGATAAGAAATTCTTTCAAGAAGTGATTGCACAACTTGAGGAAGCCAGAAAGTATGATGATACATATGATTTCAGATTCGTGTTTAATTGGAATGAAACTGTATGTTAGTCTGTAAGGAATAATGGTTCTCCATAACACAAAGGGAAAAGAAGAGAAGTAACGAGTATTTACTCATTCCAAAGTGAATTCAGAAGTGGATACACTATACGATACTCTTATGGTTATAAGAACAGCTGACACACATGAATCCATTTGCAAGTCTACATCCATTCTGATGCACGGCATATAAAGCAAAGATATAGCATGCAATGAAATCCTTGCATTTGGGCAATGATTCAAACTTACCAGCATGTGCATGTGCATGTGCATGTGCATGTGCATGTGCATGTGTATGTGTATGTGTGTGTGAGCAAGAGAGAGAAAGAGAGGACTAACAGAATAATGTAAATCTGCAGTGAAGGAAGCAAGAGAATGATTCACACTTCATGTTTGTATATTAAAGCAATAAACAAAACACCACTTGAAGGTTCCACAATCACATGGTAGATCAACTCATGATCAAGTTCCACTAAATTTTCAATCTATCAAAAGCCATTGAATTTGGACTATCTTTGGGTAAAATACATTAATTGAAGACATCAAGATAGAATAAACCATGTCAACAATAAAACGCGATGGTCTACAAAGTATACATTCACATCCTTAAGTATGAAAAACTTTACACTCCCTCCTCCATCCACAAATAAGAGTTCACTATTCCTTTTTAGGATGTCAATAAAAAGTGTCCACTTTCCTTTTAGCGTAAAATAGGATGAAGTGTAACCACAAATTTACTCTGGACCCACCTCCAATTTAATTGTGTCCACAAGCTTTGCTTTGAATTGAACTTTGTGGAAAAAGCAACGACTCTTATTTTTGGACAGAGGGATAGTTGTCTCTAACAAAACAATACATTTGTATGAAGATCCTAGGTAATAATAATATGAAACGAGGCAGTAGCTCACTTGACCATCCTGTTAGATATCCAGAGGACTCCATCATTTGTAAATCATCCCCACTACGCCATCTTCCTCACCCCCACTCTCTCTCTCTCTCTCTTACTAACAGCAATAAATCGAGCACCAAATAGAAACTCTGTTTCAACCTCATTCCCTTGAGGTAACATTAAAGCACCATAAGATTTGTGACATTAAACTCTAAAATCCTATTATTCGCTGCAGAACTGAACGATATCACCATGCGCAAATAGGAAATGGAAAAAGGGTGGGATACCCTCAACTCCTCACTAGTACAGTTATAAAACAGTTAGGCACACAGCATTGGGACATGGCTTGAATTGTCCTTTAGAAAATGTCACTAAAACCGTAAAGTATGAATTAAATGGTTTTTAATATAGGCTTCTAAAAAATAATCATTCAAAGCAGATTAAAAATCGTACACAATATCAATATGGGTTGTAAGACATAGGATAGAGGTAGGTTCAGGATGAATAAACAAGGAATCAATAGTTTACACAGCCATAATCTCCATGAAAGAGACTACTAGATTAAATGAATACCTCGAAGAGTACCAAAAAAAACATAGAAACAAAATGAAATAGAGGCACTTATATAGCAGAAGAATAACCTTGCGCTGCTCGCTGATGAGATAAGCAAACTTGTCAATATTTGGGACAGCAAGTAACTTGGGCATCAGGTGATTACGGAAATGACCAGGAGCTACTTTGACAGTCTCACCAGCTTTCCCGAGCTTGTCTATAGTCTGAACAAATATCACCATTATCATTCATGTGCTAATTGACAACAAATTGAATTAAAATCAACATCAATAGCAGGCACATACCGTCGTAAGAATAACTTCCAGCTTTCTATATCTAACCCCTTGAATAGCATACAGTAAAGGATGATGAAATACACGATCAGAGGTCTGGATCAGAGCCGAATCTTTCAATATTTTACCCTGGCGAAGGACATTTCGGCCATAATGGAGATACGCCATCCGCTCTATTATATAAACGCTTAACCCTCGGCTAGATTAGAATCCTGTGAAATGTATATTGATCATCAATTATAGATTGGCGAAACAAATTTGAATAATTTACCAAATTGAAATTAGGGTTCTAAGATTTATAGAGCTGAACAAATTTTAGGTGCCTAATGAATCACAATAATTTGCGGAAAATAAAAATAAATTGCAGGTGAAGAACTTGCTATACTAGATAGAGAGAAATGTACCCGGAGTTCGATCGAATTCGGCGGCACGGGGTGGTCTGACAGAGGAGGGGATGACGGAGACACGACGGTGGTGCGGAGTTCAGTTGTGAATATGAGCCCTAACTTTGAAAATGTCGGGAGTAGGCTAAAACTAGAGCCGTCAATACGGGCTGGCGGGGCGGGTCCAAACCCCCAAAACCCGCCACTAAACGGGGCGGGGCAATTTCCTGGCGGGCCAACCCAACCCAAGCATTCAATAATCAATATCAGACAAAATATCAAGAACACATTGCATACCACTGACTCATGACTCAAGAGTTTGACTCTGAAATAGGAATTTAGCTCTAAAGCAGCAAAATAACAGGAAGCAATAGGCACAAGCTGTCATCAATGCCCAAGTAACATGTTACAAGACACTTTTGAAGATAATTGAACTCTCATTTGTTACTCAGGAATGCATCAGCTCACCCATGTGGGGGCAGAGTTTAGAAGCATAAGACAGATGCAAATTGTACCAGAAAAATGAATGCATCAGTAACAACAATAAGAAATGAACCACGAGTGGGCGCCGGAAAATGAATGCAAATTTGTAACAGAAAAACTTACTCCGTAAATTGACGAGTGGGCGCCGGAAAATTCGACGACGAGAGCGAGGGCGAGGGAGACGGCGACGGCAAGGGCAACGACGAGGGAGGGCGACGGCGAGGGAAGCTATTTGAAATTTGAACTGAGAAAGTTGAAAGGGAAGTGAAATGAAAAGAAAACCCTAGAATAGGAAAAGCCGTGGTTAGGGATGGCAATCCGGACCGGTATCGAAAAACCGGATCAGAACCGGATTGAAAAAGTTTGGAACCGTCATGAACCGTCATGAAAATTGGAATCGGGCTAACCGGAACCGGTTTAGATAAGGATCGGTTAAAGGTCACAAAAATGGTGAACCGGACCGGAAAAACCCGAAACCGGACGAAAATTCCTTGTTTTTTCAATAGAATCGGACCGAAAAGGCTCGAAACAGGAGCAAACGGGGAAGAAAATCGAAACCAAGGTTAGGCCGGACCGGTTAACGTTACCATTTTGCCGAACCGGAACCAGGCCCGAACCGATTTTGTCCATCCCTAGCCGTGGGCGCTGCGTTGGAAAAGGAAATTTACAATTAGAAACGTCGTCGTTTTGTGACGAGTGGAGCTGAAAAAAAGGGTGGGCTGGCCCGGCCCGCCCCGAACTCGTTTGGCCCGCACTCGTTTGGGTCAGTCCAAATTGACCCACTCTTATTTGGATTAAGAATTTTAATATCCAACTCACCCCTGTTACATTACATGGTTATTACATAGTGGGCGGGCCGGGCCGACGAGCTCGACCCAAATTGACGGCTCTAGTTGTAAAACCTCTTCTTTTTTTCATGGTCACAGTTAGACCCCCTATAATAATATGGATAAACCAATGAAACCCTTAACTCACATTAGTTTTCAAATTACCCCTCCGATTTATTTTTCTGTTCAACTTTTAACGGGCCCATGATCGGGATAAAATACCGTGAAAAAGTACGTTAATGATTTGCCTGGGGCTTACTACGAAGGAGTGTTGCCTACAAAAGGTTAAAAATGTAAGATTTGTCTTGGAAAAGATAGTTTCACTGAAGTCATCGACTTTTATCAATAACAATTTGGCAAAAATCATATTTTAGTCACTAAATTCTAAATTTTAGATTTTTTCAAAATATTTTTATAGAACTTGCAAATTTTTCAAAATGTGCTCACTTTCTCGACAAATTTGCTAAAAAATCTAACGAAATTGAACCACATGGCCTCACATAACTAATTTCGTTAAATACAATATAGGGTAAATGATTTTTTGGGGGAATTAATTTGTAATATTTCCTATAAACTATGTGATTATGACATTTTACATTAATTAATTTGTAGTTTTTATCACATACTCACTCCGTCCCATCCGAATTAGGATTGTCTCTTTCGACACGGAAATTAAAAAATACTAATATAATAAAAGGAGAAAAAATGAGTTGAGAATGTATTGTGAGTATAAAAAGTAAAATAAGAGAGAGAATGAGTGGAAATAATAGTAAGGGAATTGTTGTTATAAGTATGACAAGTGGGTCTCATTTAATATAAAAATAATATAAACTTGTCATTTTGGGACGTCCTAAATCAAGTGAAACACCCAAAATAGCAAATTGTCCCAAGTCGGGTGGGAAGGGAGTATGTCAACAACGTTAATATATTGGTTGAAAAAACTTAATAAACAGTAATCACGTGACTAAATTTCTTTAGGTTTTTAGCAAATTTGTTAATAGAGTAAGCACATTTTGAAAATTATGAAAGTTTAGTGAGAACATTTTGAAAAATATTAGTTTGGCGAGAACATTTTGAAAAGAGCTAAAGTTTAGTGACTAAAATATAGTTTTTGCCTAACAATTTTTAACATTTTTTGAGAATAATTAAAGTTTCTTAGAATTCAATTGAGTTGTTTACCAAAATGAATGTGGGAGTATCTTTCTAATGGCGGGAGTATTAGTATTAGGCTTAAAATGGGAAATTTTGTAAGAGAACGTTTTGTAAATATAGGATAAAGGATTCTTATTTTGGGACGGATGAAGTAGCGATTTCTGGACAAAGAGGTCACTAGCAGCAACACCCCAGCAGGACCTGAACAATCCAAAGGGGATATACCTACAAAATGGCTATCAAGTCCTGTAACATTTAAAACATAAAAATACTACTCCCTCGTTCCAAAATAAATTTGCTCTTGATCAAGAGCGAATTTGAAAAATTTCGGACACATTTTGGGTTAGAGGGATTTTTCATTTTGGGACAAGGGGAGTAGAAAAATCGAGAAAAAAGTCTTTGATCATATCTGAAGGAGAGAAATATACTCCCAAATCCGATGCTTAAAAGGATAATTAAGCTCAGTTATACAAACACAGTAATAAATCGGCACACAGCTATATTAGCCCTCTACATATTCGTTGTCTACTAAATTCGATAATTAGATAATCTAGTCGGACAAAGTGGTTCGTAGTGGCAGCACACTTTCAACCTCCTTGGTCTCAGCATTCCTCTCTGCAACAACCTTTGACATTCCAAACATCTGACAATAAAATATATGTCAGCACTGGGCAATAACAAAGAAGAATTCACCAAGTTTAAGGTGACTGAAATAATAATAATAATAATAATAATAATACCTTTGAGATAGTCTTTTTAAAGCAGTTTTTGTGTTCATCCATTGAAGCATGAATGAACTCATCAATGTGATCCTTTACATCTTGCAAGAAAGTTGCATCATCCGTCTTCTTCTTCCTACAAGACGTCATTGCTGGGTTCACAGTAGCAGGAATTTGTTGTTCGGTTTGACTCTTTTCAGTTGCCATATCCTGTAGTAACAACAGGCCTGAAATTTAGCCTTGAGAATAAGGGTAAGAAGTCAGGCTGTGAATACTGCATTGATAGATCAATATACTCCCTCCGCCCCAAAATGAATGTCCAGAGCAAATTTGAAATATTTTGGGACATTCATTTTGGGACAAAGGTAGTATCTAATAACTCTCACCACAGTAGTGAATTCGTATCATCAACATCTTGCTTAGTAAACAAGATGAAATATCAAGCAATTAAGAAATAATGCTGGCAAAAAGTTAGATTACAAACTTAGACTTCTTGGACTACTGACCATCAACAATATGCCTATGAACTATGATATCCAGGTGAAATTAATAAGTACAGAAACCATTAATGTATCAATTACTGGAATGTTGAAAGATATAAATAAATTATACTCCCACCAGCCCATCTCGCATGAAATGTCAAACTATTTAGGAATATAGTTTTGTACATTATTTGTACCATGGTAAAATATCAGGACTATTTCTTACCCTTACTTTGGGACAAATGAAGGAAAGTGCCACAATTATTATGGGACGGGCTTGATACACAAGGTTTTCACCAACAGAAAATAGCTCAGCCAATTACGAGACGGAGGACTAATACACAAGGCTTTCACCAACAGAAAGCTCAGCTGATTATGCTACGGAGGACTAATACACCAGGCTTTCACCAAAAGAATAAATAGCTCAGCCGATTATGCGACTGACTGAGGACTGATACTCAAGGTTTTCACCGGCAGAGAAAATAGCTCAGTTGATTATGCAACTGAGGACTAATAACAAGGTTTACACCAACGGAAAAAATAGCTCAATCAAAAAAGCTCATGCAAAATCAATGATAGACAAGCCAACGCAAAGCTCAAACCTAACATATTTGAACCCAGAAATTCCTCAAATTGAATTTAACAATCACCTAAATTATGCACAAACCAACAATATATTCAAATTTAACCAGAATTAAGCATTGAAAATCCCTAAATCAATGATAAACAAGCCAACACAAAGCTCAAACCTAACACGATTTGAACACAAAAGTTCCCCAAATTGAAGTTAACAATCACCTAAATTACGCAAAAACCACCAATAAATTCAAACTTAACCTGAATTAAGCACTGAAAATCCCTAAATCAATGTAGATTAATCGAACACTAAAACATATGAAACCCTAAATAATATCAAAATTAGAGAGAGTAGAGTGAGGTAAACTTACAGGAATTTGCGAAGCGAGGGCGAGGCGATGCTGCAATGGGAATAATCAATCCTTCAATTGTTCTTCTAGAATGATGTTCTGTTCTTAATCGAGTTTCTCGGTGGTGATTTTAATTTAGCGGTTGGATTGTTTCTCAAGTTTGCTTTGATAGCTAATGGGCTGGACTTTCACATTCCACCGCCATGTATTAGCACTTCTGTAGTGTCAACTGGGACCAGTCATCTTTAGGCCCATATATCTAGATTGATTTTGGTGTACTAAAACCTTCGGCCCAGTCATCTTTAGGCCCAAAAACATGGGAAGGGAGGGCGATGATGAATTGAAAATTTTATCAATTTCAACTTTTTCTATATAAAAAAAAACAAACAAATTAGCATTAGATTAAAAATTAAAAAATTATTATTTTCAGAAAATATTAATTATTCAAGAAAATGTTAATTATTTGGAAAAATAAATAAATTTTTAGCATTTTATATTTAGAACTTTGCATCTAACCCCTTAAAAACTAATAACCATTATAAACTATCTTACTCCCTCCGCCCCATTACAATCCACACACTTTTCTTTTTGGGCGTCTCATTACAATCCACACACTTCCTAAAAAAAAGGAAAGTTTTTATCACTATTCCCTCTCCTCATTCTCTCTCCTACATTATTTTAATACTCACAACACCATTATAATTTACTATTCTCTCCACTCATTCTTTCTCCTATTTTACTTTTACACTCACAACATTTATATCATTATTTTTTTTCCTTAATTTACGTGTGAACAGTAACTGTACACCGTGTAATGGGACGGAGGAAGTATTTGTCATCATGTGCTTAGAAAATAACCTATTACGTTAACTTTTCAAACTTTCATTCGTTAGTGTCAGGGAGCAAGTGGGACAATTTGTAAGTTTAGATATCAAACAGACCGACTTTTTGAACAAGAATGGAAAGTGGGAATCAATGGATAATTTGAAAGTGTAAACGTATTTGGCCGACTATTACTTTTTATAAAAGCGAATTAATTTTTTTTATATAAATACTCCCTCCGTCCCACCAAGAGTGTCACCCTTTTAGGGGTGGCATGCAAATTAAGAAAAAAAAGAGGGAGAAAAAATGTTGTGAGTGTAATTTGAAAATAGGAGAGAGAATTAGTGGAGGAAATAGTGAATTTAAAAAGTGTTGTGAGTGTAGAGGAGAGAGAATTAGTGGAGGAAATAGTGGATGGGATAATAGAATATTAATAAAACATTTCCTTTTTAGGAAAGATGACGCTTCAAACGGGACGTCATTTTGGGTAAAAAGTTACACTTAAAATGGGAAGGAGGGAGTACTCATTTGGACGGAGGAAGTTGTTCGTTTAGATCAACTTGTACTAGTATACAGTACTATAGTTTAACTTAATTTACATTTTCAAATGAGTTTAAAATAGTTATCAATCACTAGGACCAACTCCATTCTTGTAAAAAAGATAGTCACATTTTAATCACAAAATCTGGGGAGAAACGCGTTTCTCCGTCGCTTCTGAAGAAACGGGGCTTGTTTTGTCGCGCGACATACTTAGCCACCACAACTGGATATCCTTTCCAAAAATACGGATATCCAGGAAGCTTTGGAAAGGATATCCAGAAGCTTTGTAAAGGATATCCAGAAGCTTTGTAAAGGATATCCAGAACCCAAATATTTTTTCTGGCTATCCTTTCCAAAGCTTCTGGATATCCATATTCAATGTTCTGGATATCCAGAAGCTTTGTAAAGGATATCCAGAAAAAATATTTGGTTTCTGGATATCCTTTCCAAAGCTTCTGGATATCCTTTCCAAAGCTTCTGGATATCCAGAAGCTGATGAAAGTATATCCAGAAACTGGCTTATGATGTCGCGCGACAAAACAAGCCCCGTTTCTCCAGAAGCACGGAGAAACGCGTTTCTCCCCAGACCGACTCCATTTTAATTTATGTGGTCAATTCAATTAAATTTTGATCAAAATCTAGTGAAAATTTAACTACTCTTATAAAAAAATTTAAAAAATATAATAGATAGTTTTTCACTCACTTTATTTTTTGTAGTGCATTTCGATAATATTTTCTAGAATTTAATGTTTTTATAAAAAAATCGGTCAAAGTTAATTTAACTTGATCATCAAGCTCAAGACAAGACTATTCCAGGAGAGGGATAGTGGTACTAATATAAATTCTCTCTCTAAAAAGTTTGTCACACTTTAATTTATACAATCAACTTAATAAAATTTAATCATAATTTTATAAAAAGTTAGCTCTTTCTATGCAATCTTAAATATTGTTATTCATTTACCATTAAGTATACACTCAATCAAATTTTTATAATTGCTTAGGTTAATTAGGTTTTCTATAAAATAATGGTCAAACAAAGTTGTTGTTTGGAGTCTTTATAGAGGTTTATAGAGGCAAGGTTACGTACAATCTAACCCTTTGATCCTACTATAGGTGGAAGTAATTGCGTCACTCACTGGAATAATGTTGTTGTTGTTGTTGTATAAAATAATGATTTAAGTTCGATTGAGTTGATTACAAAAGTGAAACAAACTTTTTGAGACCAAGAGATTGTTTATTACTACTCTGTTCGTCCAAAAATGAAATACCATTTTAAAGAGTCATTTTAAAAGTGTTGGATTTAAATAAAATAATAATTATAAACATTCTTACAATTTATTTTCAAAATTTTAGTTTGCAAAAAATAAAATGAATTATAAAAAAAATTATTTAGGGACAAAGTTTTTTGATAAAAAAAAATTCAAAAAATTATTTATTTTGCACGCATAATTTGGTATGGACTGCATACCAAATTCCAATCCATTGAATTAGAATTGAAAGGGTTAAATTATTTCCACGGAATTCATTTTATTCTTTCAATTTCAAATTCAAGTCTTGGAATTGAGGTTGCCAAACATACCCTTACTATTTATTTTCAAAATTTTAGTTTGCAAAAAATATAATGAATTATAAAAAAAAAATTATTTAGGGACAATGTTTTTTGATAAAAAAAATTCAAAAAATTATTTATTTTGAAATAAAAATGGTCATTCAATTTTAATTTATAACGGAAGAAGTACAATTTTTTGCAACAACAACAACAACAAAGTCTTAGTCTCAAAATAATTTGGGTTTGCAATGAACAAAAAAATGAAAAGGAGACGAATTTATCATAGACCTAGTTAGGGAATAGCTAGCTCTCAAGATTAGGGTTGACTTAAGCTCCAAGCCAAACAATATTATCATGGCAAGTTGGCAACAAATCAGTCGTGCTCAAAAGCTTTATTCTCTTTCTTTTTACTACTAGTTTTAGGTCTCTAGTTCTAGTTGCATCATATTTTTTGTTGACCGAAGTGAATGGGTGCTTCCAAACTAAAATAATTAGATCATGTGTGTGTTTTCAACTTTTATCCTTATTTTCAACTAAAATCTCGTTAGTTTTCGTTAATTTTTTTAAACATTTTTTGATAAAGTTAAGGTGTCTGAGCAAATCGAACGCATATCCTAATTATAGTGGTTAAACTGGTAAAAAAATAAAAGTGGTTAAAAGCGAAGCTTTATCGAAATACAGTAGTTTAAAATGTTGATTGATTTTTTTTCCATAACTGTTTGCATTTCTTTATTATAAAGCAACAATTAATCCATACAATTTTCGACTCAATTTTCATTATGAGTCATCTGTAAACAGTCTCTATGTCCTCTATTCTTTAATACACAGGGGCAAGGCTATGTATATCCGATCTCTTTTACCTCACGATAGGTGGAAGCATTTGCGGCAATGAGATAATATTGATGTTGTTGTAGTTCATTACATTTTTGCAAAACTAAAATAGAAAAAAAATTATTAAAAATAATATTTTCTAAATTACACTTAAATTCAAATGGATATTCAATTTGATACGGAGGGAGAACCTTTTACTGACTAGAAACATTGTGGATCATCCACGGTTATGAATAATTACGAATCATATCTGTAATAACCCGAATTTTGGCTATTCTTTTATTAATTAATTTGACTATTTTTAATTAATAAATCTTATTTTAACTAATTGTTTTTTTTAATTAAAATATTTGTTATTCCTTGTAATAAATGGATAAGAATTGTGGACTTGTGTTATTGGGCTTAAGTTAACCTTGTTTGACCCGAATTACCTAATGGGACTAGGTTTTGGAAACAATCATAAATGCCAATCTTTGATAATTTTGTCATCATCCAATTGTTCTTGCCCAAGTATATATACATCTTTTCTAAACCTAGGGTTACTTATATTTTCACAAATCAAGAAAAAGGAATAGAGAGAGAGCTGCAGCAGAGGGAGTAACGGCATAGAGAGTTTGCGGCAGAGGGAGAAAACCGAGAGAAAGAGAGAACCGAGCTTGGAGAAGAAGAAGAAGGAGGAAGCTTCTTCATTGCTTGGAAGATTCAACACCAAGGTAAGGATTCGAATTCGTTTTGCTAGTATTCTTAAACCTAGAAAATCCTAGAAACTCTTGGGATTGAATTAGGGTTTGTATTATTAAGATTGATAATTAATGAGGAATTAATCTAAGTCATCATGTTGAAGGGATTATTGATTGAAAACCTAATATTGATTAGGGTTTGGGCATGTGATTAAAGGGTGTTGATCTAAAATATGCATGCTAAGATTTCATAACAAGATTAAGGTTTGGTTTTAGGTGGGTTCCGTGTGTGTGTGAAGTGTGTGTGTCGTGTGTGTGTGTTGTGTGTGCAACGTGTGTATGATGTGTATGTGTGTGCCGTGTGTGTGTGAGTGTGTACAGCCGTGTGTGTGTGTGTGTATTAGGGTTAGTATGTGTAGTATGTGTTTGTGTATGCTGAGAAAGGTGTATTTAGTGTGTGTAAACTAGATTGAATAGAATTAAAAAGGGTTTAGAACTTAGAAACCCTAGTGTAAGTGCTCCAATTTGAGCTTGTTAGAATTTTCGTTAGAAAATTAACGAAAGTTATAACATTTCTAACAATTCCTAACAATCCTAACTTTTCTAACAAAGTGAGGGTAAAATGGGCATTGTTATTTAAGGTTAAACCTCAAAAAGAATCTCAAAAAGTAAAACAAAAGGAATAAAACCAAAAATAGAATTTCTGGAACAATGGTTTGTATAATTCAAATTTCAAAAGAAATATTCCTTGTGTCCAAAGCCTGAAGCAGCAATTAATGAATAGTGCACGCGACTGGATCCATCCGCGCGGACATGTTTGCATTTTCAGGAGGGCTATAAATTGAGCCCTCCAGTCACAAAAATAAGGAGCCACAACACCAATTGCACCGAACCTCTGGCGAAATATAGAGAGAAAACAGTGAGAATTCTTCAAGAATTGTCACCATTTTCTCTCCAATCTTTCCCAACTCACACTCATCCACTCACTCTCATATTTAAGCTTTAAACACTCATACACTCAAGCCAAAAACTCAAGAACACAAGGAAGATTGGTAAACCCTCCTTCTCCTTACCCTAAACTCCAACCATGCATGCATTTGCAAACTACAAAATGTAGTTCTTTCACCTTCTTGCTTTAGATCTAAGAAGATCACCATGGAAGACCATCTCCATGGATGATCTTCTACAAAGATCAAAATTATTTTCAAGTTCTCTTACTTTCTTGCAAAGGAAACACATTTTCAAAACCCTAAAAACCATTTTCAAGCATCAAATCTCATTTTCAAAGGATAAAATTCCCCTTCCCAAGCAAATGAAGTGCTTAGTCCTAATGTACCCCAAGGATGGTTTGGTATAGTTGATTCACCACTAAAATGTCAAGTGATCACTAACCAAAACCTAGGGAAATGGGGACAAGCATGGATGCAAAACCCCCTTTAAAATCACATTTTCTCTCTTGAGAAGTTGCTGTCCAGTAGCAATTTCCTCAGACCTCAGTCCATGGTCTAATTTTTTGGACACAGATAAATGTGGAATTTGGTGTTGACTACAAAACACTTTTTGTAGCCAACATCCAGAGTTTTCCATACATATTTTTACTTTACTTTATTTTTTGGGTGAGTAGAACTCCTCTTTTCAAATTTTCTTTCAGAGGCTAGTTCATCAGCTTCTGGGAATCCAGATCTCATATCTGAGGTTTCCAGAAGGTTTTGACCCCTCAAATCTTCTTCAAAATGGAAAATTCCTTCGCACAAATCTTATTTAAGGTGTCTAGAACAACTTTCATTCTCTGAGTTTATCCAGATTATGAGGTTTTAAGACCCTTGAATCCATTTCAAAATCAAAGGTCCACTGCCTTTTTCATTCTGGCAGAAGTGGCTCTCAACTTCAAAAGGTCTTTTGAGTACCAAATCTCAATCCAAAAATCTTCCAAAAATTCACGGGATCAGTTTAAAGTCTTAAAAAGATATCCCAATTTTTACTTTTCTGAGTTTCAACTTATTTTGGCCAAAACACACCCACACCCACTCACAAATGATTTTCAGCTTGGAAGACTCGTTTTACGAGGCATTCCGGGTGCACACTAACGTCCTTCCCGGCGTGTAACATGACCTCCGAACCCAAATTTCTGATCTCGGGCTTTTTTCAAAGTTTTGTCCCTTAAAACAAAAATGGCGTGGCGACTCCGTTCTTTTTCCCGGGTTTTATTTGGGTTTTTTTCAAAGAAACGCGAAAAATCGAATTTCTTCCCGCGAAAATGGCGACACATCATCACAGTGGCGACTCTGCTGGGGATGTAAGCTTTTTCTAAAGAAAAATGATATTTGGTATATTGGTGGAAACCATTAAACTTCCCGTTACCGCCTCCTAACACGAGTCGGGGATAAATTGTGGTCTAGCAATCCCACGTACCGGTATCACCGTTTTCAAAAAAAAAAAAAAAAAAAACTTTTGAGGGTCAAGCTTCCGTCCCGGCTTTCAAAATCATTTGTGTGTGTGTGTTGATTTTTGCACAGTTTTCGTGTTGTTTTGGCCGCCTCGGAGAAAGTCAAAATTTTGACTGTCGGAATAATGTCCCTAACTGTCGGAATTTTCGTGCTTACGTGCTTATGTGTTCATTAAACTTCAAAAAAAAAAAAGATTTTTCAAAAAAGAAAATTTTCAAAAAAAATCATGCATCATATTTTTAAGACACATAAAAAAAAAAAAATTCTATTTTACTCAGAAAAAGAATATAGACTGCTTGCACACTACGCGCACGTGACCGTACACCGCACTACGTCCCTAACCCGGGAAATCCTTGTCGCGGTCCGTTTGGTCTTATTACGCCTCTCGGATGAGCACGGGACTACCCAAACATCCCATGGAGCCTCGTGTCGACCATGCACTTGTCAGTGACACACTTTGTCAGAGACCCGGTTGGTTTTTAGTAAATTGCGTGTCATGCCCATGTACGTGTATAGACCTTTCCTTTCAAGCCTTTGTCGGCATACCGACTCAATATCTTTCGGGGACCACTAATCGGTCGAAGTTACGCCGGTTTTCCGCCGCGAGACTTTGACCAAGATATTGACCGGCGCCTTGACTTCGGCTCGGCGGCACAAATTATACACTGACTCCCAGCATTGACACTGAGTCATCAAGGATTAATGAATATTCCATGCCTAATTACGGCTTAAATGACGACAAGTCAAGATCAATTGTGGACGCTTATCAGTCCAAATCATGCCGACTTTTCGTCGAGCCCCCGGACATGATCTTGACTTTTGACGTCAGCTTTGTCCGTAATTTACATCGAATGCTCGTTAAGACTCGATTACCCGCCAGACTTTTAGGATCGTTTTTCTTTCGGTCGGTGGGATCCGCTTGCCCTATAGGACCCTCGCCGGCTGTCCACCACAGGAGGTCGAAATACGGGTGGAATACGAGGGGCTTATAGACGTAGTGACGGGGCCCACTGATCCAGATCGAGTAGTTTGCGAAAAAGAAGAGCAATCTTTTCCAACCGATTAGGTTAATAAAGCATGTTTTAAGTAAACGTGAACAAATAATCGCATGTCGCATGAGCCAAAAGCCCAAACACCTACCCTCCTTCCATTCCCAGACATCTGAACCTTCGTGTCCTTTCCCCCGATTGCTCCGCACAAAGCTTGGTTTCGGGCACCGGGTCATCGTTTGATTAGTTGGGAAGAGTCAAGCGCGTCATCAGCTTCGCCGTTTGTTCCGACTCCGGGTTTCAGAATGTATGCATCGGCCGGTAATGATGGGGATAACGTCACTCCGCCTCCCGGGACCCCTCGAGACGAGCAACGGTGGAATCGGTTAGCGAGAACGGATGAGGTTACGACGGGAAGCACGGCTAAACGGCCTTATGGAGGCTATTAAGAGCCACGGTCGGCCGCCGGCCTCAATCCGAGATGGCACCTTCACCGTGGAAGAAGACGAGGATGCCAACCCCACTCTCGGTCGCCCGACTACACCAGGATGCCGCCACCCACCTCCTATGGTGCCACTACGAGAACCCGTGCTCCTCGATTTTCGGGTCGGCCCGGCTCCCGACCACGAGACCACCGGATCCATGCGGCCGACGGCACAAATCGGTGGGGGCAAAATCGGTGCGGAATGTCTTCTCATGGTTGGGGCTATCTCGGAATGCCACGGCTAATCGGGATCCCGCCTCGGTTCGGAACCGATCAATCCGGACCTTCGCAGCCCGGCCGCGGTTCGGAATGCCGCCACAGTTGCAGGCCACAATCGAGCCCCTCCTCGAGAATAGTACTAGTTGTTTGCTCCTCACACAAATCCATTCCTCACTCGGACTTCTATGGGTTACCAAGCCTCCATCCCGGTGTCATCCGAATCACCGGGACCGCAGTACCCCGGGTTACACACCTTCACCACGTGCCATGCAATTCAACAATCAGGACGGCGGCCGCACTCAAGCCTACTTACGGGCCCCACTCTGGAAATCCAAGTTATCCGGCTACATCGGGGCTGCCTCCACCTACTTTGCCGGTTGAAAATCAACGGCAGGCCTCAAGGTTCTATCCTTCGCCCAAGCTCCAACTCATGCTCCCGGGGTAACTCGGCCTGGGACGAGGTTTTCACCTACGTCCCCGGATTGGCCGTTCCCTCCACCGGTCTGCCTCCGGTGGTAGCTCCTCTCTCTAGCTCGGCCACTAGCTTGAATGCCATGGTTCCGCCACAAGACCCTCATCGGCACGGTTCATGGAGCAACAAGGAAATGAAAGCGCGGTCGGCGGGCGGCGCAAAGTCGCCTTCCGTCCTACGAGACCCGGACTCCATTGTTCCTCTGCCCCACAAATTCGTGATGCCTAATCCGGATCTCTTTGATGGGGCTGCATGCCCGAAAACCCATTTGGACACATATACCTTGGCGATGAAAGCGAAAGGATGTACCAATCGACGGTTGGGCGACTATTTCGAGTCTATCCTTGAAGTCCGGTGCCTTAAAGTGGTTCTTCCGTTTGAAACCTGAAGCCGGAGCCACATGGGACCAAATTACCAATGCCTTCACGAGAAAAATATAAGGCCAACTTGGAATGGGAAACAAATAGGGTTGACCTACAAACAACGGTGCGGCGTCTGATGAGAATGTTGGGGACTTTTACAAGCGATGGAATGCGAAACTTCGGTGAAATGGCCATCCCTCCTTCCGAAGAGGAACAAGCTGGACATCTTCCGGTCATGCTTGAAACCACATCGAGAGCCTCCCTCGGTCACTTCCCATACTCGGACTTACGGGCCATGGTTAACTCTGCGGCTAAGTTTGAAAAGGCCTACAATCGGCAGCCGGCTTGCACTGCCTACGGATATCGGGCTCCTCCTGCAAACACGCCCCTGCTCTCTGCTAAAGGCAAAGAGTTGATTCACTATGCGGGACAGGAATGTAACAACACTGACTCCTTTTGCTCCCGGAAAACCGGCCGAGCCCGGACCACGGGTCATGAATCTCGAAAACTTTGGAATGCCTCGAATGACATCTTTAGGGGGCGGTGAAAGAAGGCTTGCTGCGGCCTTTGGAGAATTTCCAACCCGAAATCCGAATGCTCCCGTGGATACTACAAAGTATTGTGCTTTTCATCAAGCTCACGGACATCGGCTGACAAGCGCTTTACTCTGAAAAAGGCAATCCAGAGGGCTAATAGAGCAAGGAAAGTTGGAAGGCCCCGAAGGGCCTAATACGATCAAAAATCCTCCGCAAGGAACCATAATCGTGTGAATATGATTGAATGCGGAGAATCTTCGCATGCCCGGGAAGATGCGATGAAGGTCCCCAAATACCCGTGGACCAACCTCGTCGAGGATCCCTGAATTCGGATTCCCCCTCGGCCTTGAGGATATCGAGCAGAATCGACCCATCTTGGTCTCATGTCAGAGACTCCTTGCAAGAATACGAGGCCCGCTATTTCTCGGATAAAGGGAAAACCGATACCGAAGAACTGGGGCTGTTCCGCTCAGAACATGAAAGAACCATTTACACAAGATGGTTGGAACAATCAAGAAGATTGAGCAAGAAAGCTTCAGGCGGGCGCCGTGCTTGGGGCTTATCAGCAAAGAAGCCGAAGAACATCTGGAGCTAGTACACTTCTGCAAACTGGCTATTGGAGAAGTCGAATACGATCCCGAAGGCAGTGAAACTAAAGAATCAGAGGAGGAAGAATCCTTCTACATTCTCCCTGGTATCAAATACGTGCCACCCCCTCTCACTCTTCCCCCGCAGTTTCTGGGAGGAGAAGCTGAGTCGCATCTATCACTTCCGGGAATGGGAGCATATGACAATTTCTACGGTGCACGCACCCATATTCCCAACGGGTTTGATCAGGCGTTCCCTCTCGCCGAAATCCCGGTGAGTGTGGGAAGATGATTCCAATGACAGCAACGATGATGATGATGACGAGAGTGAAGAGTCAAGCGAGGCCCCAGATCCGGAAACAATGCGGAACAATCATGCCGAAATGAGCCCATGGGAGCCGAGGCACAATGGTTGGTTGTCGGCAAGCGACGACGAAGACACTTCGGAAGATGAATATGAGGCCGAGGACATGAAGGCCATGAAGTTTCATGGATGCGAGCACGTGGATGTCTTAGAATTCAACACCGCCTACCATGCTTTGGGGAAAGGGTTTTCGGGCGTCCAATCCGGGCGATAGTCGAAGATCGATAGAGAGAGGAAAACTAACTCCCATCCGCCCAAATGAGAAAATAACCATGGTTAGATCAAATCCACCCCCGAACAAAGTAACACTCCTTGTCGGGGTTACCCGAAGAGGTCACCTTCCCCGAATGTATGTCGGCTTTCGAGAGAAGTCCTAGAAAGCGGCATGATACCGGATGCGCCTCCCACAAAGAATGCTATAATCATCTCCAACTCTGAGTATTACGAAAGGAACCAGAATGGCTGCACTATACGGGGATGAGATCGAAAAGCCGCCAGAGTCTCGACAATAGCGACTCTTGTTGCATGATAACTATGAGCAAGGCCGGCCATGAGAGTGAATCGGAGGATGCCCTAGCTCGTGGGCCATCCAAGGGCAACAACACAACCCCAAAAGCCTGTGACTTGGGAAGCGGTTATAAGGGCCGCCCGGGGAAGGAGCCGGTACGGCTCGGCCCCTCACCGTCGCTAGACTCCGTCGGGGCCGGTGGCCGATAGCCAAAAGGGCTCCCCGTTGACCTTAGCGGCGTTGAAGAAATCCAGTCAAGAAGCGACGGATGGGAAGTTAATCTGTTGACCCGATCCTGCAAATCTTCCAAGGAATCCCAAAACAGATAAGAAGGCCACAGATCAAGCACCCAAAGAAGATCGCCGTCCCTATGTTAAGGCAGTGAAACTCCGACCCCGAAAAAGAGGACCCGTGCTCACCCGGTTGAAGCAAACACGAGGCCAACATCTCCCTGTGGTCTCTACTCACCTCATCCTATCCCCATGGCTAAAGTGGAAGAAAGCTTAGCCCGCACTCTCGTCCCTATCGATGCTACTCCCGATGACGTGGTACAGTGATTGGAAACATCCACTACGGGAACATAATCACTTTCACAGATCTCGACCTCCCTCAATTTGGGGCGATCATAACGAGCCTCTCTTCATCACAGTCAATTGGATGAACGACGCCTTCCTCGGGTCTGGTTGATAATGGGTCCGAATGAACATTCTTCCGGCAAAGATCATGAGCTTGCTTGATATCAAGACTACGAGACTTGAAGCCTTCCTCCCTCACAGTCAAAGCTTACGACTCAACATCTCGAGCGAGTCCTTGGAGTCGCTACCTTGGACCTCTGGTTTGGACAGAATTGATACTGTGGAATTCCGGGTTAATGACATCCCAATCACTTTTAATGCCTTATTGGGAAGACCTTGGCTGCACCGGAGTCGAGGGGTCGCCTCAAGCCTCCACCGGTGTGTGAAATTCGTCTCGAATGGGGACACGACGACCATTTATGGGGATTTAGTCACCTTAGAGGGCACGGATACGGGCGGAATACCTATTACGGAAATCAAACATGACGAGGAAGGTCTCATGCTAACGGGCTTCACGGTCGAGCCTCCCAGGCCCAAGTGTGCAACATAGATCGACGATCACTCGGGATAAAATCCCACCGGTCTTGAAAATGATGAGAAAAATGAGCTATCTACCTGGCCTCGATGCAGGGAAGCACCAACAAGGAACTCACAAACTCGTCGAGGTGAAAGGACGAGAATACTCGCCACGGCTGGGATATAAGGCCTCCTCGGTGGACACCGCAAAAGGAAAAAGATTTGAAGGCTGCCACAGGGGGAAAGGTCCCGGTCGGCAAACCCTAAATCTCTCCCCTTCAGTCCTAATTTGGCTGACTACTTTGTAAAGGGTCCCACACAACCAGGAAACATCACAGAGCCCACTCCTACGGCAGGATGGCTAAAGCTACAGGATAGCCTCAACAAGTTTAGAGGAACCAAGGCTAACCCGGTCCGTAGAATGTTCCTGGACCTACCCAAGATACACAGGGCTACCACTACCATGAAGAGTGAGTATACCTTCGAGGCGTGCGACACAGTGGAACAGGTTCGAGAAGCTCACAACCACTATTCCTACGCCCGGAAGATCCGAAACCCGAATTCGAGTGACGGTGCCAAAAGCTAAGGCCACGGAATTTCCTCGAGATGATTGGGATGGTCTGGTTATGCGGCAATTGTTCGAAGAAGAAGTCCAGTGCCGGACTGATTGATCTCGGCTCGGTCCAAGAGATGATAGCGGCAATTGAGAAAGGAAAACAAAAACAGCACGGTTCTAGAGTCATGAGGCCACCAACAGCAAAGCCGCTAAAAAATTGGGAAAACCTCTCAGGCCCGTCCGCGACCAAGGAGGAAATGATCACCAAGCTTGGATTGGTCCCCCGTCCCTTTGTGTCAATCTAGGACAAGTCCTCCCAGTCTCTCTTTGTTAAGATCGAGTCTCTAGGGTCGTCCGACGGCCTTACGCCTGAAGACTACGAGTCTGTAGCAAGCACTGTATTCCTTTTCGTTTTCAATGAAATGACGAACCTTTCTGAGTATCCCTCGATTGCCACTTTAACTAATGATGAATTAATTAATAAAAATTTTTTTAATAATAATTCATTAGATAAAAAAAAAGCAGACACATTAAACGAAAAAAAAAATCAAACAACAAAAAAAAATCTTTAAGCAGGTTGTCCGGAAAGAGGAAAATCGAGCCCAAGCTGCCGAAGAGATTTTGACGAGTGTGAATTTGGGAACTGCGGAAGAGCCTAAAGAGACGCAGATTGGTGATTTCTTCGAAGGAATCGGAAAGGATGCTCTGCAAAGTCCTACAAAATCCTCAATTCAAAGAAAGTTGCCCTCTTCATCAAAGAGAACATCATGTGCAGATACATTTCAGATAATGGATCCCACTTCGAAGGGGAATGCGACAGGATGCTGGCAGAATTCCGAATAACCCGTCACAAGTCATCTCCTTACAGGCCCCAAACCAACGGAGCCGTCGAAGCAGCAAACAAGACTCTGGAAAATATCATCCGGAAAATGGCTGTCCAAGGCAGAGATTGGCCCGAGAAGTTACACGGCACTCTGGGGCTACAGAACATCAGTCAAAACGGCAAGCGGGAAACACCGTTTGCCCTCACATACGGAATGGAAGCCGTACTCCCAATCGAGCTTGGAAATACCCTCGCTCCGTATACCGCTGGAAAACCGGATCAACGAGGTCGAATGGCTCCGCAGTCGCCATGATGAATTGGCCCTACTAGATGAACGCCGACTGAAGGCCATGGAACACATCCGAGCCTACCAAGGAAGAATGGCCAGAGCCTTCGACAAGAAAGTAAAGCATCGGGAGATCCGAGAAGGTGATCTCGTTTTGAAAGAAAAGCCCCGGTCCGTATCAACCCCTCGGCAAATGGGAGCTGTATGGGTCGGGCCATATGTCGTCCGTAAGATCTTCTCCGGTGGAGCCATGCAACTTGCAAACCTCGACGGGAATCCCTTTGTACACCCAAATGAATGGTGACAAGCCGCGCGTATACTACGCGTAAAAAAAAGAGTGCTAAAAGAGTAATACCCAACTAGGTTGAAAACCCAAGAAGGGCGGCCTAGGTAAAAACAGTGGTTGCACCAAAAAAAAAAAAACAAAAAAAAACAAAAAAAACAAAACAAAAAAAAAACAACAAAAAAAAAAGCAAAAAAAAAAAAACAACAAAAAAAAATCGGGTTGAACTACGAAGACCTGAGCTCCTCAAAATGAGGGGAACGTAGGCAGCCGGAAACGGTTCGGTCTAAAACACAAATAAAAGCCATACTTTGGCATCAATACAATTGATCGGACCATGAAAGCGTCTCGAAAAACTCTAAAGCAATTCAAATATTCATTACAAGTTAAAAGCTCTTTGATGAGTCTAAGCCCGATTCATTCCTACAACTCGGCAACCTCGCTAAAAGAAAACTAAGATACATAATCAAATTAATGTGTCCGCCATGACAAGAAAGGGATACTCGGAAACCTCGAGTCACTCCAAGCCACTCGTGCGGCCTCTCCCCTCTTCTTCCCCCTTCGAGTCTTCTTTTTCTCGAACATGAAAAATGTCAGTGTTTCTCCTACCAAGCTCTAGTATAGGGACAAGATCTATCAAACCAGCTTCCTCTGTCGTGGCCTTAGTAGCCCTAGCATCATCTCTCATCTCCCGTAGCCTAGCCGGTAGCATAGGAGCCCTCCTCTCCTGTCTCTTGACGTAAGCCTCATAGTCGGTCACGGCGTCTCCGCTCCTATCACGAGGGTTGGCCTCGCCTCGGCCCTCCTCCTCTCGAAACAGTCGGGTCCTCCGCACCCACAATGGCCTCACGCCATCTCAAAATAGCCACCCGAGTCTCTCCCAAATGCCTCTCATACCAATCCAGGTACCAAGTGGTCAAGAACACCGGCCTCTGACGCTCGAGAATAACCCGAGGAGGAAAGGCATCATACCTCCCTGCTCGGGAAAGAACCGGAAACACTGAGGGATCGTCCATAGAAGCAGGCGCCACCACCCTGGTGGCTATCTCATCAAATTCCCCCAAAGGAACCCGCTCCAGCCAAACTGTCTCGTAACTAAAGCCGGAATATAGAAGCCGGACCGAGAAAGCCCCGGAAGCATGACCACATGAGACCCATCCTCAAGCACTCGCGAGTCTCCACCCGCCAACAAGGCACCGACCATCTGATATCTTCTGTCCGGAGACCAGCCATCCAACGCTCCCATGAGCCCCGATCATCAAAATCCACAAGAACCCCCTCCCGGCAAATGTCCAAGGCTTGATCATGTCGGGAGTTTCCCGAAGAATCCCCAAACGCTCCATCAGCCACAGGGTCAAGAGGAACGGGCCGCCCGCGCATATACCGTCTTCCGTAGCCAGCCCTATCAAGAGCATGAAAAGTCTCCCCGTAATCAAAGGAACGATATCTCTCGCCTGTGCGATAGTGAACGACAACATCCAAGAAAGACCGATGGCAAATCCCAAAGGAATAGACCATGAACAGGGTGCCAAACATACAAAGTGCAAAGGCATCCCAATAGGCATCATCCACCAAGCCTAGGCCCCTAAACCTATCGGGAAGGCCGGAAATATCAAAATGATCAGGACCACGGATCATACCTTGCGCTTCCTCCGGGGAAAGATAAAGGAGGACGCACACCGTCAACAAAAGAAGCCCCTCCGGCAAAGGAACCGCTATCTCTTCCACCTCCTGACCTCCAAGCAAGGCCCGAAATTCTTCGACAATGGAACAAACTCGTTGAAGGAAAGGCAAAAGACATGCCTCCTAGTATCCCAAAATGAGGAAGAAGCCCTCAAAAGCTCATAGTCCGGAATCAATTCCTTGAGAGACCATAAGCACTTCACCTTGTACCTTTCTTCAAAGAAGGACCTCCTCTCATGCATAATCTCCCTGACCAATCCTTGAACTTGTTGAAGAATGACATTTGGGATTCTTTGGGACAATTTTGATGGAGCTTTTCTAAGGTTTTCCATGGTTTTTCTCTTTCTCCTCGAAAATGGTCTGTTTGACCGGAGGTTGAAGAGGATATTTGAATTTGAAATAAAGTGAGACCAGATCTCGAAGCAAAATTAAAGGACAATGTCGATGCAGACTCCTCCGCGCGGACATGATTGTCATTTATCGTAAAATCCGCAACCCAAGCCGCTACACCAAAAGAGGAATATTCCGTCCCGCTGCTCGAAACCCGTGCAAAAACCTCCCCAAACCACCCATATACCAAACACTAACACCCTTGCCAAAAAAAAAAAAAAAAAAAACAAGGCTCATGCAACACCGCATTCATACCGCACCGCATTCATAAAATAAAATCCTAAATTATTACATTCCAAAAAAAAGAGTGTGCATAAAAAAAAAAAAAAAAACAAACATCAATAAAATCCTAAATTATTACATCCAAAAAAGAGAGAAAAAAAATGTGCATAAGCTGTACAAATCTCAATCCTAGTCATGAATCTCAAAATCTCAGAAAATCAGTTTAAAAAAAAAATCAGGGGGAGGGGGTAATCAATCAGAATCCCTAGCGCCCGATGTCTGTCCCCGGTTCCTCTTGCGACTCGGGCCCGCCTCCTCAGGAGCCCTGAAAATCTCGGGCTCAGAATCGTCCTCGTCTCCGTAAAAGAGGCTCGCCGTGACCAACCGCACGCTCCGATAGTGGCAAGCCGAGATCTGCGAAAAATCATATCCGAAGGTGAAGGCGTCGGACTCCCGGACGCACGAAGACGACCCACCATGCCGCACGTGTCCCCGCCCGTGTGGATCCCCGAGAATGACGTGATCCGAAAGCAGACCGCTGGGATCAAGGAGAGGAGACAGAGGAGTCTCGAAGAGGTCTCGAACGAATGGGGAAGCCTCCCGTCCGACAGCGCCGCCGTGGTCGCCTTGCTCTAGCTCGAGGAGCCCCGCAAGCGACCATCCTCCCGATGAATCTCTTGGCTCCGATTACTTGCTTCGTCGCCTTCTCGACGACCACCTCCGAAAACCGCACGAAAGCAAAAGCGTCGAAACAATGAAGCGAAAAAAATGATGACAGGAAAGAAAAGAAAAGACAAAAGCAAAAAAAAGAAGGGGAAAAGGTGAAGCCATACCTTCATACCCTGACGAGGCCTAAAGCTCGTGGAAGCCGCCAAAGCCGAGGGATCTGCACCCTCAATCGGACCCCATCCCGGATATATGAAAATCCGTCCGAGGGTACCGCGGGATCCCAAGCCCCTCTCTATCCGTAACCCGAGGCATCCTCACCTCCTCAAAACAAATACTGGTACGGCTCGCCGCCACAAATGCCGAGAAGTGTTGGCCGGCTCAGCAGTCATCCCAGTCACGTATCCGTCACTGTGCATCATATCGGCGGGAGGCTCCACCGGTGTCCTCAAAGGCGAGTTCACGCCATGCCGGCGCGTCACCCTCTCTCCCGCATAATAGGCATCGCAGTCGACCTCTCGTAATCCTCCGCCGCACCCAAATCTCACCGCCCTTCACTGCGCCACCTCGAAGCGATCCTGTGGGAAGAATATCATCCCCTCATCCGTCTCGGCCTCCGTCAAAGGAAGGCAATCCGCGTACCTCGAGAGTCGTACGCCCCCGGAGCTTATCTTCTCTCGGGCATGCTTAGACCAAGAATGCATGGCCGGATACGCCCGACGTACTCCGCCGGCTGCCGCCACATCGTGACGTGGAAAACTCCAACGCCCATACCTGCGAAAGGTAAAAATCCAATCAATCCAGGCAAAAGAAAAGTGTGTGCTCAAAAAAAGAGGGAAAGCAAAAAGAGAGCTTATACCTCCAGTGGCAAACTCAAAGCAAGACAAGGAGCTCACAGCCCTTCCCGCCGTACTCTATCGAGAGCAAAGTAAAGCTCGCCACCCCGGCCTCTCCCCACGAGACATCTCCGGCCATCTCCATGTCCTCCAAGGACCTCAAGAAGGCAAAGACTCGCCGTCCCTCAAAGATGTCCAAAGAGGGTGCTCGAAAAGCAAACCACAAGAAGGCCCCGACAACTGACGGCGCCTATCCTCTCCTCCCCACTCGTAACTCACAATGGTCTCCACAATCTTCCCGTAGACCACCGCATACTCCATCCCCATCCCCTTTTTGGGATAGGGGAAAATCCCGTAAGAGCTCGCAGACGCAAGACGCTATAGCCGTCCCGCCACTCAATGTTGCGCCCATTAAAGGACAAACCCGTGATCGCAGCATAGTCGGAAGGCGTAACCGTAGCCTCGCCCGTAAGAAGTGAAACGTGTGGGTCGCATCCCACCAATGCCGCGCTAAAGCGAACATCGTGCCTCGCTCTTAGTGGAACTTGACCACCCCTCAAGCACTCAACAAACTCCCAAAGCCCTGCCTCAACAACAACTGTCTCTCGGACTCGGCAAAGCTCCTCGGCCCGCGTTCGGAAGCCGGTCCCACAAGTCAACCACAGACTCCACCGATCCTCGAGTCTTCATCTTGTTCAGCTGCTCCGTAACGTAGTTGTTTCCGCCCTGCAAAAAAAAAAAGAGAGAAAATGTCAAAAAAATTGCATTTGCATTTGCACAAAAAAAAAAGCATACACATGCATTAAAAAAAAAAATTTCGGCAGCATAACGGCATGCAATAGACATAGCCCCATTTTTCTCACAGAAAAGACAAGCCAAAGAAATCCCATTCAACAATTTTCAATAAAAAATGTATACATGCATATCCTACAAGAAGTCGACGGAAATAAAACTCCGTCCCATTTTCAAAAAAAAAATGCATACATGCATATCATCCATCTTACATGCAACGGGAGGAAAAATCCGTCCCACTTTTCAAAAAAAAAATCCTAAACATACATACATCTCATATTGGCAGAATGCCCATTCTTTCCAAACAAAATGCATGCATTGCATCATTCATCAATATCAATATTCAATTTCAAAAAAAAAATCATCATCACAATTTTCGAATTTTCACATGCAATTTTCGGATACAAAAAAAAATGTGTGGCAAAAATGCCAATTCTTTTCCCAAGCAAAATGCATATTCGGGACACCAACAAATTCATTGCAACATGCATAGCATCAAAATCAAATCCAAGACAATGAACATTGCATAATTTTCGAAAAAAAAGAAAAATCACCTAAAAATCAATTTCAAGCAAAAATCAACAAAGGGAATGAAAAGATTCGAAGTATACCGTTCGGAGACTCGGATCAGAAGCCCAATGTTGCCAAGCATCGGGGTAGGGCTCCTCCGCAATCGATTGCGAAAGAGTATAGTGCCTCCTCATCCGGACGAGCTCCAATCGTCTATCCGCCACCGGGCCACGTCCTTGGCCTTGAAAAGCACCTTCCCCGTGTTCCATTGCTTGAAAATCGAAGAAAAACGAAAGATTTTTGAAGCTTTTTGAGCAACAATGGCGGTTCTCCTCGGCTTCTCTCTCTCTGCTCTCGACAATTTCAAAAAACTGAATGGGGAAGGAGAAGGGCGTTGGCCCTCATTAATACCCCTGACTTTCTAGTCCTCTCCGCGCGGACAGGATTGTAAGGGTCAAAATGACCCTTTGCCCCTTAAAATTCCAGGACTCTGCAATTCAGTCCCCAACTTGACAGAGTTAACCAAAGTCAGCCCCTTGTCAAGGAAATCATTCCCGGCAGTAAAACGTAAGACCGATCTCCCTGAGAAAGATAACGAGATCCCGTATCTTTCATCAAAAATCAATCTCTGGCAGTCAAACGTAAGACCGATCTCCCTGAGAAAGATAACGAGATCCCGTATCTTTCATCAAAAATCAATCTCCTAGCCAAACGTAAGACCGATCTCCCTGAGAAAGATAACGAGATCCCGTATCTTTCATCAAAATCATTCCCCGGCAGTCAAACGTAAGACCGATCTTCCCGAGAAAGATAACGAGATCTCGTATCTTTCATCAAAATCATCCCCCGGCAGTCAAACGTAAGACCGATCTTCCCGAGAAAGATAACGAGATCTCGTATCTTTCATCAAAATCATCCCCCGGCAGTCAAACGTAAGACCGATCTCCCCGAGAAAGATAACGAGATCCCGTATCTTTCATCAATTTCCTCAACGGCAGTCAAACGTAAGACCGATCTCCTTGAGAAAGATAACGAGATCTCGTATCTTTCATCAAAATCATCCCCCGGCAGTCAAACGTAAGTCCGATCTCCCCGAGAAAGATAACGGAATCCCGTATCTTTCATCAAAATCATCAAACGGCAGTCAGACGTGAGACCGATCTCCCAGACGAATACGTCTGATTTTCCCCAGCAAAGGCTAACAAAATCCCCAGCAAAGTTAACGGAATCCCAAAAGCCAACGGAATCTTGAGAAGAACTCGAACTACGAAAGGGCTTGATTCCCACTAGGGATACGTAGGTAGCCTATCATTAGGTCCAAATTTCTCGACCAAAACGGCCACCCTCTCCTTCTTCTAAGCAGCAGACGAAGTCCACCGAAAGGCCATTTCAAATTAAGGTCCGAGGCACCTAAAAAGCCATCATCATCAAGGTTCGAGGCACCTAAAACGCCATCTCCAAGGTCCGAGGCACCTAAAAAGCCATCATCATCAAGGTTCGAGGCACCTAAAGCGCCATCTCCAAGGTCCGAGGCACCTAAAGCGCCATCTCCAAGGTTTGAGGCACCTAAGACGTTATCACTAGGAAAACGATAAATCACAATTATCCCCAGCAGAGCGGATAGACATCAGACCGAAAATGGTCATTCCTATCCCCAGCAGAGCGGATAGCCATCAGACCGAAAATGGTCATCTCTTATCCCCAGCAGAGTTTCTTTCCAGCAACCGACTGCAGAACTCGCTCATCAGGTTCGAGGCACCTAAAACGCCATCATCTCCAGGGTCAAAGACCCGAACTACGGCCGGCTTGATTCCCATTCGGGATACGTAGGTAGCCTATCGCTAGGTTCAGCCACCCGATCACTCGATCATCCCGCCAAATATGGAGCCTTACTCTTATCGACGACCCCGCTTCTTTCGAAAGCGCCGTCGCCGAGGGGCTACTGTAAGTGCTCCAATTTGAGCTTGTTAGAATTTTCGTTAGAAAATTAACGAAAGTTATAACATTTCTAACAATTCCTAACAATCCTAACTTTTCTAACAAAGTGAGGGTAAAATGGGCATTGTTATTTAAGGTTAAACCTCAAAAAGAATCTCAAAAAGTAAAACAAAAGGAATAAAACCAAAAATAGAATTTCCCGGAATGTAAACCGGCCGTATAATTCAAATTTCAAAAGAAATATTCCGTGTCCAAAGCCCAAGCGGCAATTAATGAATAAAGTGCACGCGATCGGATCCATCCGCGCGGACATGTTTGCATTTTCAGGAGGGCTATAAATTGAGCCCTCCAAATACAAAAATAAGGAGCCACAACACCAATTGCACCGAACCTCGGCGAAATATAGAGAGAAAACAGTGAGAATTCTTCAAGAATTGTCACCATTTTCTCTCCAATCTTTCCCAACTCACACTCATCCACTCACTCTCATATTTAAGCTTTAAACACTCATACACTCAAGCCAAAAACTCAAGAACACAAGGAAGATTGGTAAACCCTCCTTCTCCTTACCCTAAACTCCAACCATGCATGCATTTGCAAACTACAAAATGTAGTTCTTTCACCTTCTTGCTTTAGATCTAAGAAGATCACCATGGAAGACCATCTCCATGGATGATCTTCTACAAAGATCAAAATTATTTTCAAGTTCTCTTACTTTCTTGCAAAGGAAACACATTTTCAAAACCCTAAAAACCATTTTCAAGCATCAAATCTCATTTTCAAAGGATAAAATTCCCCTTCCCAAGCAAATGAAGTGCTTAGTCCTAATGTACCCCAAGGATGGTTTGGTATAGTTGATTCACCACTAAAATGTCAAGTGATCACTAACCAAAACCTAGGGAAATGGGGACAAGCATGGATGCAAAACCCCCTTTAAAATCACATTTTCTCTCTTGAGAAGTTGCTGTCCAGTAGCAATTTCCTCAGACCTCAGTCCATGGTCTAATTTTTTGGACACAGATAAATGTGGAATTTGGTGTTGACTACAAAACACTTTTTGTAGCCAACATCCAGAGCTTTCCATACATATTTTTACTTTACTTTATTTTTTGGGTGAGTAGAACTCCTCTTTTCAAATTTTCTTTCAGAGGCTAGTTCATCAGCTTCTGGGAATCCAGATCTCATATCTGAGGTTTCCAGAAGGTTTTGACCCCTCAAATCTTCTCCAAAATGGAAAATTCCTTCGCACAAATCTTATTTAAGGTGTCTAGAACAACTTTCATTCTCTGAGTTTATCCAGATTATGAGGTTTTAAGACCCTTGAATCCATTTCAAAATCAAAGGTCCACTGCCTTTTTCATTCTGGCAGAAGTGGCTCTCAACTTCAAAAGGTCTTTTGAGTACCAAATCTCAATCCAAAAATCTTCCAAAAATTCACGGGATCAGTTTAAAGTCTTAAAAAGATATCCCAATTTTTACTTTTCTGAGTTTCAACTTATTTTGGCCAAAACACACACACACACACACACACAAATGATTTTCAGCTTGGAAGACTCGTTTTACGAGGCATTCCGGGTGCACACTAACGTCCTTCCCGGCGTGTAACATGACCTCCGAACCCAAATTTCTGATCTCGGGCTTTTTTCAAAGTTTTGGCCCTTAAAACAAAAATGGCGTGGCGACTCCGTTCTTTTTCCCGGGTTTTATTTGGTTTTTTTTCAAAGAAACGCGAAAAATCGAATTTCTTCCCGCGAAAATGGCGACACATCATCACACCTAGGTATGATTTGGTAAACCTAAAAGGGGTTTAAGGTTAATCTTTAATGGGAGTTAAAGAAGAATAACTCGTAGGTTAACAAGACTTTGGAAAAGTAGTTGGGTTAAGTAAATGAGTATTACTTTTACCCTAAGAAATTCATGTGCATGATTGTAGATTCGTGCGGAAATTATTGCTAGAAGCGTGCAACAATCGAGATAAGGGATTACATTCTATAGTGTTGAATGTTTTCATATCATTTGTGATAGGATTACTTGATTTCATAAATTATATGCTACCAAGTGGCCGGTAGTTATTTGTATTCAAATTGATTGAACGTCTTTTGATTATCTTACCATTGATATGTTTTGTTCAATGAGTATCCATGTTGTTTGGATTTGATTATGTGTTCTTGTACCTTGAACACCACATGTATATTTGCTATATCTGATTGAAAATTATATAGTTAGCTTTGTCCGATTAAAAAGGACTTAAATGAATTAGTCTAGTCTAAATTGAATAAGGACTTTGACATGTATATACTACTTGATGAAGTAGTTTGATTATCATGATATATCAGAATAAGGGAGCGCCCTAGATAAAAGGCATAGATTCTCTTATTCAGAATAAGGGGGCGCCCTAGATAAAAGGCGTAGATCTTCTTATTCAACGATCACCCGAAAAGGTGTATCGGAGTCACCCTAGATTAAAGGTGCACCATTACTTGAAATTGACGGACTATATGTATACAGACTTCATCTTGATCATTATTATGAAAGTGCCACTATTTGTTAATTGAAAAGTATTCTTCATTGTTGTTCTCGTATCTGAACCATATATTGTATAAGTTATTCTTTCGTGAGTATTCGTTTGAACTCCGTTTGTTCCGGTCATCTCTTCCTAGAACCCGAAGAGATTTCGTATGAACTTACTGAGCTTTGTTCGCTCACCCCTTCTTATTCTTTCCTCTCCCAGGTAATAAATGAATGGAGTGAAATGGTCGCATGGATAGCGGCTTAGCAATTATGGAATTATATTTTATTTCGAAGACAATACGTATTATTTGGAGCTAGTGTGTTTGTACTAGCCGTTATTTAATGACATTCATTGATGTAATACTTTAGGGTTATCATTGGAGTACCTTTTTATGGATATTATCTATGTTTTATATTTATTATTATTATTATAAATTATGAAAATTTGGGATCGTTATAATCACAATGTCATAAATAACCATTAAATCACTAGTAACACACAATTATAGATTATACCAACTATAATTTATTTTTTTATTTAAATATACAAATAAAAAAGCAAAGAAATTAGGACAGACCTGTTGGAAATAGATAACGGAAAGTTAAGATTTAACTTTGATCTAGTTTCTAACGGAAGTTCGTTATTTGTTAACGAGACTTGTTACAAATTATATTCTACATTTGTTGTAGATTATTATACTTATTTAATGTCTCTAAACCATTTAGGGTGAATGAGAATTAATGACAAGTGTTTTTTGTAACTTAACGGAAGTTAAATAAAGGGTTAAAATTGATTTGAATTAGCCAAAACGTGCTTGGACTGATTGATCAATCGCAACTGTTCGAAGAGGCAATTTTCTGGGCTTCAGCGCGGTCGCGCTCCAGCCTAGAGCGGCCGCGCTGAGGCAAGTAGAACACGGGCTAGATCTCGGCATAAGAGCGCGGTCGCGCTCAAGGCAGAGCGGCCGCGCCGTCACGCAGGAATCCGAACGCTTTGGCACCTCTTGGAGTGAACAGCCATGAACCCTTTAACTTTCTTTAAATAGTTTCCCTCCGAATTTCAATTTACATACACAGTCATTCTGAGCCTTTTACCCTCTAGTGAGATAGATTAACATATCCAAATCATTGCATATTGTTGCATTCAATTTTTCAAGTCCAAAGTTCTAAAACCTTGTGTTGTTCGTTAGATTAGTTATATTGGAGTGCTCCTTATAACTAATAGTAAGTCGTTTTATCTTACTAGTGTTTTGTCATACAACCGTAAGCACCAGTGCGGGACAAATAACTCTTACGGAGATTGTATTAAATACAAGACTCGACTTGAATTCGTTTGTTTTTCAATCTCTGTTACTTTTGCTGTCAGTTTTTCTGTTAAGTCTTAAAGAAAGAAGCCATACACAAGTTCCAACAATCGTAAGAGTTATTTTACGCTTCTTCAAGATCATCAAGATGGCAAACGAGAAAGACACCACTTCATCTAGTCAAGGGAATGTGACACCTCCATCACAAGGTGATACTACATTCAACAATGTTGCTCCCGCTCCTACAACTCATCACATAAATCATGGTGGATAGATACCGGTGCTACCCGCCATATTTGTGGTAACAAGGAAAGTTTCTCCTCCTATACTCCCATCTCCGGAAGAAAGCTTTGCATGGGAAATTCTGCGACCTCCGATGTTCAAGGCATTGGAAACGTGATTTTGAAGATGACTTCCGGAAAAGAAGTAACCTTGTTGGATGTGCTGCATGTTCCAGACATCCGTAAAAATTTGGTGTCCGGCGCTTTGCTTAGTAAGGCCGGTTTTAGACTAGTATTCGAATCCGACAAATTTGTACTAACCAAGAATGGTTTGTTTCTTGGAAAGGGTTACCTCGAGGAGGGCCTTTTTAAATTGAATGTAATGACTGTGATCCGCCAAGGTGCGATGAATAAAAGTTGTGTTCCTTATGTTTACTTGTCGGAAAGTTCTAATTTATGGCATGATAGATTAGGACATGTAAACCTCGACACCATTAAGAAATTAGCGAGACAAGATTTAATCCAAATGACTAAATCTGACTCGACTAATAGGTGCGAAGTTTGTGTTGAGGCAAAAATGACAAAGTCGCCATTTAATGCCATACAAAGAGACACAACTCCTCTCGAGTTAATTCACACCGACATATGTGATTTAAAACTAGTGCAAACTCGAGGAGGTAAAAAGTACTTCATTACATTTATAGATGATTGCACTAAGTATTGCTATGTCTATCTCTTAAGAAGTAAGGATGAAGCCTTAGGGGCTTTTGAGACTTATAAGAAAGAAGTTGAGAATCAACTTAACTTGAAAATTAAGAAAATTAGAAGCGATAGAGGTGGAGAATATGAAGCACCGTTTGAAGGATTATGTTGGGAATCCGGCATAATTCATCAAACAACGCTCCATATACCCCTCAATCTAATGGAGTTGCCGAACGCAAAACCGTACTCTCAAAGAGATGATGAACGCGCTTTTGATCGGTTCGGGCTTACCCGACAACTTGTGGGGGAAGCAATACTCACTTCTAATTATGTTCTTAATAAAATACCCAAGAAAGGTATTGATAAAACGCCCTATGAATTGTGGCATAATCGTAGGCCATGTTTTAAATACCTTAAAGTGTGGGGGTGTTTGGCCAAGGTTGAAGTACCTAAGCCTAAACAAGTCAAGATTGACCCAAAGACCATTGGCGTGTTTTTATTGGATATGCCAAGAATAGTAGTACCTATCGGTTTATAGTGCATAAATCGGACATTCCGGATATGCACGTAGGAACTACTATAGAATCAAGGAATGCGGTATTCTTTGAAAACATTTTTCCTGTAAGGACAGGAAAGATGTAGGTTCTAATAAGAGAACACATGAGTCTACAACCGGTCCGTCTCAAATAGAAGATGAAGAGCCGAGACGTAGCAAAAGGGCAAGAGTGGAAAAGACTTTTGGTCCCGATTTTCTATCTTACATGTTAGAAAATGAACCATCAACGTTAAAGAAGCTTTGTCCGCTCCGGATAGTTCGTTACGGAAAGTTAAGCTATTAACAAAGTGAAATAGAATACATAATGCTCAACAATACTTGGGACTTAGTTGATCTCCCTCCAGGTTGCAAACCATTAGGTTGCAAATGGATCCTTAAACGGAAGTATAAGGCGGATGGATCTATCAAAAAGTAAAAGCTAGGCTAGTTGCCAAAGGCTTTAGACGAGAAAGAGGGATATGATTTCTTCGATACATACTCCCTGTCACAAGGATCACATCTATTCGTGTTCTCATAGCTATTGCAGCAGTGCATAATCTTGAGATACACCAAATGGATGTGAAGACTGCTTTCCTAAATGGAGAACTTGATGAAGAGATTTACATGGAACAACCTGAAGGGTTCATAGTTCCTGGTAAAGAAAGAAAGGTGTGTAAACTTGTAAAATCCTTGTATGGACTAAAACAAGCACCTAAACAATGGCATGAGAAGTTCGATAGAACCATGTTATCGAATGGATTCAAGATCAATGAATGTGACAAATGTGTCTACATTAAAGGAACATCTCGAATCATTCGTTATCGTTTGTCTTTATGTAGACGACATGCTCATAATGGGAAGTAATCATGATTTAATCATGAATACCAAAGGCATGTTAAAGAAGAACTTTGACATGAAGGACATGGGATTAGGCCTGATGTAATATTAGGGATAAAGATCTCTAGAACATCTCGAAGGATTAGTTCTTTCACAATCCCATTACCTAGAGAATGTTCTTCGGAAATTTAATGTCTTTGATGACCCTCCGCTAAGACACTGTAGACACAGCTCTACATTTAGCCAAAAACAAAGGGAACCAGCTTCTCAACCGGAATATGCAAGAATAATTGGCGGTCGATGTACTTAACAAATTGTACTCGTCCGTACATTGCATATTCAAGTGAGTAAACTAAGCAGGTTCACAAGCAATCCTAGTACGATCATTGGAAAGTACTAATGAGAGTACTAAGATATTTAAAGTATACATTAAACCATGGGATACTTTACAATAAATATCCAAAGCAGTATTAGAAGGATACCGTGATGCCAATTGGATATCGGACACGAAAGACTCTAAGTCCACAAGTGGATATGTATTCACGATAGGTGGAGGAGCAAAGTGTCATGGAAATCCTCCAAACAAACGTGTATAGCCGCATCCACGATGGAATCTGAGTTTATCGCGTTAGATAAAGCCGGGAAGAAGCGAGAATGGCTTAAGAACTTCCTGGAGGATGTTCCTTGTTGGAGCAAACTTGTGCTCTTTGTACTAATCCATTGTGATAGTCAATCAAAGAATTGGAAGGGCACAGAATAGTATGTACAATGGTAAGTCTAGACATATTCGTCGTAGACACAATACAATTAGACAAGTTGATCAAGAATGGCGTTATCACCATTGATTATGTAAAATCATGTGATAACTTAGCGGATCCATTTACCAAAGGTATAAATAGAGATCAACTGTATAAACTGTTAAGGGAATGGGTTTAAAACCCACAACAAAAGAACTTATAGCGGACACTCAACCTTGAGAAATGGAGATCCCGTGCCCTCGTTCAATGAGATAACCAAGTTATAAGTTCTAGTAGAGTTACTTGGAAACAACAACTCGGTTTATTAACCTGGAGATGTTGAATACTCATTCCCGCAACATCCAAGTACAAGCACATGCAGAAAGTAAGGGTAAGTTGAGAAAACTTTTAATGATTTCTATACCTACGGGTGGAGTAGTGCATGATACTCCTTATAGTGAGAATCACCTATATAAGCGAGAGGTAATTAGGCCGCCTCTAAATGACGCTTATGAATGAGATACGGTCCAAGGTCAAAATGGACAAAACGTGAGAACAACAATTGTTAGAGCTGTTATTATGTGAGTATTATTGTCTTGGTATACACCCGACGCCATCGGTTCAAAGCGACTCGCTACCAAATGGCTAGTATATCCGATAATATTTCACTAGGGAAGATTCAAGGCCACAAGCTATCTATCCCGATGTAATAATAGTTCGCCGGAACTTTGGACGAAATTGCATTCATGCATTAATTGTCATTCATGTGGGGGATTGTTGGAAATAGATAACGGAAAGTTAAGATTTAACTTTGATCTAGTTTTTAACGGAAGTTCGTTATTTGTTAACGAGACTTGTTACAAATTATATTCTACATTTGTTGTAGATTATTATACTTATTTAATGTCTCTAAACCATTTAGGGTGAATGAGAATTAATGACAAGTGTTTTTTGTAACTTAACGGAAGTTAAATAAAGGGTTAAAATTGATTTGAATTAGCCAAAACGTGCTTGGACTGATTGATCAATCGCAACCATTCGAAGAGGCAATTTTACGGGCTTCGGCGCGGTCGCGCTCCAGCCTAGAGCGGCCGCGCCGAGTCAAGTAAAACACGGGCTTGATCTCGGCATAAGAGCGCGGTCGCGCTCAAGGCAAGAGCGGCCGCGCTCGTACGCGAGGAATACGAATTTGGCACCTCTTGGAGTGAACAGCCATGAACCCTTTAACTTTCTTTAAATAGTTTCCCTCCGAATTTCAATTTACATACACAGTCATTCTGAGCCTTTTACCCTCTAGTGAGATAGATTAACATATCCAAATCATTGCATATTGTTGCATTCAATTTTTCAAGTTCAAAGTTCTAAAACCTTGTGTTGTTCGTTAGATTAGTTATATTGGAGTGCTCCTTATAACTAATAGTAAGTCGTTTTATCTTACTAGAGTTTTGTCATACAACCGTAAGCACCAGTGCGGAACAAATAACTCTTACGGAGATTGTATTAAATACAAGACTCGACTTGAATTCGTTTGTTTTTCAATCTCCGTTACTTTTGCTGTCAGTTTTTCTGTTAAGTCTTAAAGAAAGAAGCCATACACAAGTTCCAACAAGACCCATAGGGTGTTGAACAAAATGGTTTGAGATGTCGCAAACACTTGCCACTATACTTATCTTTTTTAACAGTAGATATATTTTTTTAAAGGCACCACACCATACAAAACGAGTTTAATTTCCGATTACTTGTACTAGTTTATTTAACAAGTATTCTCTCGGTACCGTCCCGTTCCAAAATGATTTTTCTAATTTTTTTTTATCGCTAACACAAAGTTACTTTGAGCATAAATTTTAGATTGATTTGATTATTCGAATGAATATCTAAAAATTAATATTAACAATATTTATAATAATATATCAATAACAAGTTTTAAATTTTTATTAGTATAATTAAATTAATATTTGTGTTAACGAAAAAAAAAAAGTAGAAAGATTATTTAGGGAGGGAGAGTATCAACAGAGAGATTTCCGTGTCCTTTGTTGTTATTGAAATCTATAATACAATAGAGCTCACATCTAACCGCCACACAATCGATGGCCAAGATTGAGTTTGAGAAAACATAACTGGTGGCTAGAATTGAATATGAAAAATAAATTTGTTTTTAACTTCCCACTCTGCTACAACGGTTACTACCTCTCTAACCGCCACACAAAAAGTGGCTCAGATTTAATCTCTCAAAAGACAAAGAGAGACCTAGATTTAAATTTAAAGTTGGAAAAAACAAAAAAAAAACTCCCCTACACCGGTTACTAACTAATATAAATAATTAATAATTTTTATTAACAAAATTGAATTTTACTATGTTGACAGTTAAAAAATAATTACTCCCTCCGTCCCACTTCAATTGAGCCACTTTCCTTTTTGGGACGTCCCACTTCAAATGAGTCATTCCATAAATGGAAAGAAGTGGACAGTGTTTTGGACATTTATACCCTCATAATGTTTACTCCCTCCGTCCCGCTACAAACCGCTTACAGGCGTCATTGAAATATTGACCAATGATTTTATGAATATCTAGATATTCTTTTGTAATTTCAAAAATTGTTATTGCTTCACCAATAGAAATACTATCAATAACTTTTTTTAGAATTGCACAGAGATATCTAGACATTCATAAAATCATTTCCATAATTTGCGTGCCCACCCAAAAGGGTGAAGCACTTATTGGGACGGAGGGAGTATATATTTACAAAAAAAACATTCATTATACCCTTATAATTTTAACATATTTACAAAAAAATCAATCATTAACTTACTATTCCTCACACTCATTCTCTCTCCTATTAAAGTATTTTTAACTTTTACATTCTATCTCCTCTAATTTTCTACCCACTTTCAATTTTTTACTCATTTTAAAAAAAAAATCTTAAAAAGCGTGCAAAGATGTCATGGCTCAATTGAAGTGGGACTGTGGGAGTATTAATTTTAAGTATTAAGCTAAATGGTGAATTTACTAACAAATATTTTTTGTACTATGCTATTGCTTGCTTGATAATATCTATTTTGCTTGGTTTATATTTTTGTAGAACTTTTGCTATTCATGGAGTCTTTGAGAGGGATAGCAGGCTTGGTATTCAATATAATATCTTTTTGCTGTCAAATAACTATTGTTAAATGTTTATGGGAATATGGCATTTGTACAGTTATGATGGTATGTGGTTGGTTGTTTTGTTGTTCTTATTTTCTCCGTTTTCACTCACAATCTGTTTGTGAAAATGCCTCATTATCTCAGTATTTATTTGGCTATATTTGGATCGGGGAGATACAACTATTGTACTTTCTCTCTCTCTCTCTCTCTCTCTCTCTCATTCAGAAAGTCAGTAGTACACATCGAGTTATTTAGAAAAAAGTGGTTGATCTCTGCTTGTAATTCTCTACGGACAAGGTTAGATTTTATTATATTGGTCTTTCTTAAACTTTAAATCTGTCAATTGGGTCTACTGTATTTATGCATTTAAAAGTGTACCTGGCTACTATGAGTTGTGGATTTTTGATCATTTTCTTTAACACCCATTTATCTAACTTAATTGAGTCACATACAGATGTTCCTCAAATGGCTTTGCCTTTTAAATTGCCTGCTACTGCTGCACATGTAGAACTCTCTTCTCTCTCTAATATCTACCTCAATATGTATATCTCCATTTATGTGTGTGTGTATTTAGTGTTTATTTGTGGGTATTTTTTGGCAGGCTTAGGCGTACTTTGTGGGACAATATTATCATGTGCTTTAGAGTCAGCCTGATTGCGTTCATCAATCAATTTTATAATGAGCTTCTAAGAATGAGAAATATGAATTTTAATTATTTATTTGTCACCCAAATGTATTAGTGATGTGTTCAGTAATCCTTACGTCCCCTTATATTTTTTTTTATATTTTTGTAAACTATGCTAGCTGTGAACTTTTGGGTTGCTTTTGGATGGCTACAATATAAAATTTCGATGATGGTGTAATACACTGACTCTTGATTTTTTGCTTAGTTGAGCTTTACGATTTCTTATTACTTATTCCATTTATGTTCCTTTCTTTCACTTGAATATTTGTGATTAAGATGGTACTGCCATTTTAGAAGTGCCCTTATAGTTGGTGATAATCTGTTGTGGCTTCTTCCTTCCCTAAGCACGGAACCTTTAGCTTTTTCTCTTATGTTGTGTAAGTAACTACATGGTACTCTACAATTTATCTTCATTAGCAATTTCAGTAAATGTTTTAATGTTTATAACTAAAGTCCCCTAAATGTAGAGATCTTACTGATAGAGGAATATGAGAGATGAAAGACGGGGTTCCCGACTCTTTAAAATTGGAGTGGAATGAAATATTTATGGAAAATCAATTTTTTATCTGCATTTAAGTTTCATATGGATTTATATCCACCCATCCCCCTTCATAGAATTGATTTGCTGATGGAGATTATGTTTTCTACTACGTCACATATCTTTTTGAGTACACAATACTCTTTTTTAATTGCACCTGAGCTGTGGGTGAAGGATTTATCTGATTGTTGTGGCAAGGTGAAGCCGAATGCCTTAAGCCGAGTAGAAAGATGGTAGGGGGTATAATGTTTTTTTTTGGGTGGGGTATGATGGTGTGGGGCGATTTCATCATTTTCTTTAATTTTTGTACTATCACCGTGTGATAACTCCCCACCTTCTCTCCCAAAACCAGTCACTCTTTTCCCGTTTCTTCTCCTCCTCACGTAATTCCTCTTTCGCTCTTCATTCACAGATCCAAAGGTTCTACTTTTTCCCCAATTTAATTTCCTTGGTTTCACGGGTTTTAAGAATATAGGTTATTAGGTATTGTATTACTCATGCAATTGGATTGATTATATTAATTTGTTTTTTGTGTGTGGTTTGGTTTTAGATTTTGTAGATAAAGACATGGGAGCATGGAGAAGCATTTTATTAGGTGGAGAACCATGTCACCACCATTGTCATCTGCGAAACTGGTAGCGGTAAAACCACTTGGATTATCCAAATTTTCCTTCCTATGTTTCTTTTGGTATTTCTTTGGCAATTGGTGTTTAAAAGTGTTTAATTTTTCTGTTTAAATTATTTTGTTGATATACGTCTTGCAGTTGCTAGACTGCACTCGAATTTTGTTCAAGTACACACTTGATAACATTGCTAGAAGGAAGTGAAGCTTGGGGATAGGCATTGTTTTTCATTCCCCTCTCATATTTCAAGTACTTATTCTGCTCAATAAATGGTAACTTTAATTTCAACTTCAACAAATTGAACTGCAGAGAGATTGTTTGTGAAATTTGAAAAGATTTGTGATAAGACCAAATGCATACATAAGTGTACGGTGTACCACTACTATACATGTAAAAAGGGGTTTATTTCAAGATGATCAGTTCTGATTAAAAGTTGTGTCGTTAGGGAAGTTGTGTCGTTAGGGAATGCTCTGTGCAACATGCTACCATAATTTATGTAATGTAATGTAATGTTTATATGTAAATCAATGTTTATCTTTTCTTTACCCAATATATATTGATGTAATTAGCAATGGATTTGATTGAGGGTTATTATAAAGATAGTAGTGGTTGAGGTTAGAGGAACTGACCCGTGCCTTGGCACGGGGGGTTAGTAATAGTGTTTTTACAACTCATGTGTCCATGTCTCTCCTAATCCATTGTCCCAATTTGAAACAGAACTTCAAACTAAAAATCAACAATGGCCGCCGTTAGGGTTTTTCCCCACACCTCTTCAAAATGCAAAGGTCGATTGGAAATTCCTATTTGTAGTAAGCAAGGGGGAATAATATAAAATATTACATCCGCTCATCTCAATGTGCATATTTATTATTGAGCACGAATGGAGAGTATATATTTACAAGAATTGTGAACGGAAAAGGCGTTGTAGGCAAAATAAGTGAGCCAAAAATGCAAGTCGGTCTCATAATTTATATATGTGAACATGACAAATGAGATATATTTAATATAATAATATTTTTTTAAAAAAATATAATTTACTAAAATTTAAATATTTAAATGTGAAAGAAATGGAGCGGCTAGGAACAACACAAGAAAGAAAAACAAACTGATATGAGTCCTGATGTTATCACACCAATACTAACATCAACAAGAACAACAGCGGAATTGAACAATTAAAAACGAAATGAACACAAGAAATAACACTTATCTACAGCAATTCGCTGTAGATAATAAAACTTCTCTTATTAAACCTCTTTTGAATCGATTACACAAATGTAAACTAAGAGAAGACAAAATAACCAAAAATACTCCCACAAAACACAACTCTTCTTCTGAAGCTTGAATTCTTCGGCATATAGAGTCTCAAAATCGTGAATTTTAATCAGCCTTGAGCCTTGTATTTATAGCCAAGGGGGTCACGGATTAGGATGAGATAAGCTTGAGGAATATATCTTCAATTTAGTCTTCTTTATCTCTTTAACCACTCAAGCAATCCTTTTCCTTTAAACTTATTTTCCTTGTGTGAGAGTTCTACATAAATAAACAAACTACATACTAAAAATAAACTAAAAACTCGGTTAGTAGGCTAGTGTATTAAATATAATATTCATAATATTTACTTATATCAAATAAATAAGAAAGTAACAAAACTTAATTAAGTCATCCTTTGACTTGTTAACGTGTGTGAGATTTCACACACTTTCAATCTCTCCCTGTTTTGTTGCTTTCGGCTCAAAAAAAATCTCAGGCCAAAAATATATAACAAACACAAACTAATTTTAAAATGGGAGTTCGAATACTCCCCCTAAATAGCAACTATTAAACATAATCCAAAATATCCAAAACACCACCATATTTGTACATAATGAACAAAAACAGACATAAAAATAAAATTGTTTTGAAATGCAGTAAACATAAACATAACACCGATGCTTCACAGGGATTTGTCCCAATCTTTCCTTGCCTGGTCCATTTCTTCACGGGTATTCTTCAGTAGCTCCCAACGAAAATCCTGACTGATATCTTGAAACACATGGCTTGAGCTAGCTCTCCCTTTTTGAGCAGAACTACTTTCCCTTGCAGCCAAGAGTCTGTTTCTTCTGGTGGACATTTCCTTTAACTGGACCCTCGCATAGCATCGATTTTTCCAAAAACTTGATTTCTTTTGTGTACACATCTACTGGGTCAATCTGTGGCACTGGTGATGCTACCACATCATCCCCAACATCTGCTAAGTCATCATCTTCTTCATCATGTACCACAATAGCAGGATCATCAGAGAATACCACTGGAAAATCTATGGTGCGTTTGGTGCATTCAAGGATTGGTTGTATTCCAAATGGCTCAACTTTTTCACAAAGCCTATCAGACAGGAGAATTTCTACTCCTTGCTTTAAGCATAATCCAGAAATCAAACAGGGAAATGGAAGATCCGAGGGTAACTCCTTTTCAGCAAACTGAACAACACTACCAAACACAATTTCACCAAGGTTGAAATCTAGGTCAGTAAAGATTCTGTGGATGAGGTCAGCATGGGCTATAGTAACAATGTTCCGGTTTGATGTAGGTTTCCAGTTGAGAGTTGCAATTTTAAAAAGGAAATCACACAGGGATGTGAGCACCGTGCACTTATATTGATTGTGCCAGATTGGATCAAGGCCATTGAAAATTGAATTTGCAACCTCATTTTTGGGATCCATGGGTGGAATATTTTGTGGACTGGGGGTTTGAATGAATGAGTTTATCATAGCTGGTGAAAAAGAAATAGTTTTACCTCGAACACAAACTTTCTCAAAACTTTCAGACCTAGGATCTTGAATTGCCTGAAGGAGACTAGCATAAAATTCATAGAATAGAGAAGGAAAATAACTGGAGGGATAGGTAACAGTATGTAGGAGACATTTTTCCTTTAAGAATCTGACCATCCCAACATCCTCAAATGTTTGATTCATAACCCGCTCAACAATGAATCCTTTCATCCTGAAGAATGCATACCTTTCCGACACATCACTTGACATAAAAGTTTCAGGAGAACTTACAGTGGATTTTGAGGCTTTTGGTCTTGGGGTACGCCTAGGCACAGGCATTGGGATCACTGCAGCTTGTGCCTTTCTTAGGATTTTCCTCCTTGGTGTTGGTGTTGATGTAATCACATCATCAACATCATCCTCTTTTTCAGCTTCTAACTCCTCTCTTCCCAGTTTATACGTCTCATCTTCTACCTCATCATCGTCTGAATCTATATGAGGAACTTTTGCAGCAATGGAGGCAGTAGCCTCAGCCTTTGATTTTCTAAATCTGCCTTTTCCCTTCCTCAAATCCATGAGGGCTTGCAGAGGGATGTGCTCATCATCATCATCCTCTTCATGTGCATAAGCAGATGGCAAACCTCCAAAATACCAGTTTCCACTCCGAGGTGATAGCTGAGATGAGATAGCAGGAGCATCAGCATTATCAGCAATGGGAATGGAGCTTTTACCTTTAGATGCAGCTAAATCTTTGGGGGTAACCACAACATGAGGGAAGATGTCCTCAATGTCGTGGCTAGCAGAATCCATAATTTCCTCTATCGAAGCCCTTAGATTGTCAATTTCTTCGGTTTGAGCACGTCTAGCCACTACCTCAAAATCCTCAGCATGAGGTTCATCAGAATCACTGGAATAAACTGAAAGATCCAAGTATTTTCTTCGCCTTGGTTGGGGCTGTGCAGCCTTTCCGGATGAGCTGCCGGAGCTAGTTGCTAAGGGTTTACCCCTTTTCCTTTTCAAATCAGCAGAAGGGTCATAGTCTTCGTCAATCCCTTCCAAAAAAATTAGGCTCAGCCATGTTGGGGCGAACCCTAGGAGTGTATTCTCTCATGTTTAGCGAAAAGCCCCTTTGCCTGAGGGACCAGTTGGGACCTTTGTCCATTCCAGCAAACTCACCCATGGACTTCAAATTGCCCGGATTATCAGCATATATTACATTATCAGGTGCTCCAGGGAGCGACATTGCTACTGGAGAAGCTTCAGTATCAACAACCAATTCAACTGCACCCTCAGTTGGGGCCGCCGGAGACGAAGGAGGCGATACATTGGTGGTCGGAGAGGCTGGACGAGAAGGTGACGCCATTGAACCTGTGAGAGAGAGAGCAGAGAGATAACAGATGAAGGAGATGAGAATTGTAAAGGGGTTTAGAGGGAGAAAGAGAGCCGGTGAGGGTTTAATGGAAAGGGGTTAGGGATTTAAATTGATGTGATGGCATGAGTTAATTACCTACTAGGCTAGGGACTCAAGTAAGAAGTAGAATTTAAATTGGGACTTATTACCTTGGCAATCCGAAAATTTAAACCAATATACCTTAACTCCTTGGACTTCTTGTGATGATAAGGATAAAAAAAATTAAAAAAATCCTTGAAGCAAAATCGAATTCCTTTTCCTTTTTGCAAATAATGTACCTGCCATAGAAACAAAGAAAATCCACATACAATATATTCCCCCTAAACACATGGACATCAAAAATAAAAAAATCCAAAAATTTTGTTGAGCACAAGATCTTTTTACCAAATAAATTAGGTAAAGAAAAAAATTTGTTCAATATTTTCACCAAGGACCAGGTTGACCTAAATTTTTGACTAAAAAAATGATGCATAATATACAAACATGTGAAGGATAAATCTCAGTATATGTGTGGCATGGTATGTGATCACATCAGGGGACACATCTCCTCTATGAAAGTCAATGAATTGAAATCTTGTCTTTCTTGACATCTAGGATGCATCCACCCATTTTTTATTTGTGGATAAAGATTTTTGGGTAGCTTTCACTCTTCTTTACTTTCATGGATAGCCCTCTTTCGAATGATCTTGTCAATTTGACACAAACTTTCTCTTGATGTCATTTTAATCACATTGAAATGACTTCATACCATGAGTGGAGCAACTGTTTTCCTATAGATTAGGCACCCACCAAGAGACATCCAATAGGATAAATTTTGAGTCAACAGATGTTGGCATCTTTTAAGAAGAATTCACAATTCAGAGAGGAGTCGAGTCAAAGATGTAATACAAGTGACCACACTGAGAAACATCATGAAATGCATTTATATATATTTTTTTTTCATTTTTTTTGTTAGAAATAAAACATACAGGTGTAAGCTATGATGTGATCACATAGGGGATCACACCATTAGATGACACACAAACTCAGAGACTTCCTTAGGGTAGAAAATCTCGGGCTTTGATGAAAATATCAGCCAACTGTTTTTCAGTGCTTATTGATTCCATGCTAATGATTTTCTGCTCAACACGATCACGAATAAAATGATGTCTAATGTCAATGTGTTTAATACGTGAGTGTTGAACATGATTTTTTGAAATTTTTATGGCACTTAGATTATCACAAAAGACAGTAAGTATATCACTTTTAAGACCATAATCCTTAATCATCTGATTCATCCAAAGAAGTTGAGAACAACAACTGCTTACAGCAACATATTCCGACTCAGCAGTAGAGAGGGATACACAATTTTGTTTTCGACTGTACCAAGATACTAAGTTGTTCCCAAGATAAAAACACCCTCCAGTTGTGCTTTTCCTATCATCAGTGTTGCCTGTCCAATCAGAGTCACTGAATCCTAACAGATTTGTTTTAGTCTCACGAGTATAGCTTAGCCCTAAATTGATGATTCCACCAACATATCTAATGATCTTTTTTACAGCTTTAAGGTGAGAAGTTTTTGGGCAAGGTTGATATCTAGCACACAGGCGCATACACTAAACATGATGTTAGGACGACTTGCTGAAAGGTACAGCAAGTTCCCAATCATACTTCTATATAAGGTGGGATCTACATCCTCACCATCCTCGTCTTTACACAATTTTTGGGATGATCCCATAGGAGTCTTAAGATGAGAGGCATTGACAAGAGAAAATTTCTTAACCAAGTTTTCGGCATATTTACTTTGGAAAATAAATATTCCCTCCTTATTTTATTTTATTTGAAGGCCTAGGAAATAATTTAGCTCACCCACCATACTCATCTCAAAGGTGGTAGTCATACTAGAGACAAAGTAGTTTAACATATCCTTGGATGAAGATCCAAAAACAATGTCGTCTACATATATTTGAGCTATCAATGTGAGCACCCCAACCCGGGACCTAACGCGTGTCCCGAGCTTGAGAAGCCCAAACTAAGAAATCCCATCTCTATTTTTAAAAAAACTTTTATTTCCCTTTAAAAGAAAACCAACTCTCAAACTGTCAAATTAAATCAACTAATAATATCTCCACTTGAAGAAATTTCAACAACAACTTCCATAAACCATAATCTGATTACTTACATCGAAAACTCACAATTAACTTGGTTTTACAAAAGAGTTTATATACAACTTCTCAAAAGAGTCTTACTTAATAAATACACCTAGTCAACCAACTCATATACTTAACCTGACAAGTCCCAAAAGCAAAAGTCCAAACTCTTATCCCCGGCCTCACTGGTTCAGGTCACCTGTCTCAGCACGATCTAAAACATTAAAAGGGGAAGGGGTGAGAATAAATCTCAACAAGCTATTATGAATGCAACAAGATGCCATATAAGATGCAACACATAACATGGTTACACATAATACATTATTAAAGCGGTAAACACCTTACGTTACCTCATTTTACCTTTCCCGTCTGAACAATAAGTCGTACAACATGGGAGTAAAACTCCGCTCTTTGGTGAATTTCCCCCCATGAACCTTCACCGCTTATATGACTCATACCCCAGAGATTCATATAAGAAAATAAGATACTTATATGACCCTTATTCAGAGTATCATATAATATCGCCGCTAACTGTAAAGCTTTTGGCTTAATACAGAAGCATTCCACCTAACTCCATAAAATCGCATCGGACTGTAAGGCTTTTGGCTCAATACAGCTGCTAGCACTCCCACTCTTTGGCCACAGAGGGGCCGGTCACAGGTATGATGAACCTTCAATCACTTATAGAACAAATCAATAATTGATTGAATTCCATTATACCCCCGAATCACATATAACACGTTCAAGCACATAATAGATACTTGAAATAAATCCACTAAAGGGATAAGAATATAACAACATGATAATGTATACTCATGCTAAATCAATACCATAGTGCAACATTCATTTAATACACTATACATAGTATCATCAATGAATATTAATCCAAGTAAGGTAACAATATGGCCAATAAATCCACAAATGGGATGACAATGCAACCATACGATAAACATATCCACACTTGGGATAATCATGCAATCATATAATGAACATATCCACCCTTGGGATAACAAGTTAACAACGTAGTATATAAATCCACACTTTGGATAATAATGAACCAATGTAATGACTGCACATTTCCAAACTAGTACGATAGTGTAACACACGGCTTCTACACTATTCAAACCAATCACTAAGGATATGGGGCAAGTAAGGCCACTATGTATCATAAACCATTCCTACATAGTCATTATACAACCTCAAATAGCCTTAATAAAAGTTCAAGATCTACTTCCCAAGTTTGAACTACTTTGGTGAAGTTACTAATCAAGCTTATCAACCATTTTTCGGACAATATTTAAACTACTTCCCCAAATCCATTTTGACCAAATAAGACGTCATGGTGTAGCCAAAGTATTCTACTTTAATCTAGGTTAAAGAGGATTCATTTTGGTTCTAGTTTGATTAGGTTTAAACAGCTCACAAATTGGATCATAGTCACCAGGCCAGGGCACGACTCGTGCCCCAGGGCACGACTCGTGCCCCTTTGACCTTTCCCAGATTCATGCGTCCCTAGCAAAGGCACGACTCGTTATTCCACAGGGCACGACTCGTGCCTTAGGGCACAACTCGTGCCATTTCAGCCCAAGTTGATCAGAACGAATTAACCTCAATCCCACGAGTCGTCTCCACGAGTTGGCCATGGGCACGACTCGTGCCAGGGGGCACGACTCGTGCCACGGCCAGATTCATGTATCAAGAGTAGCTTCAAATCAATAAGTCAAGAAAACCAAAATCCAACCCAAGCTTCCTCTAAATTGTGAACCTAAGAATATTTATCAACCTTCCTAATATCATTATAAACCATTTAACCCAAGGTAACATCAACCTAGGCTACTCACACTTTGATTTCCTACTCATTTCACCATCACATTCCATGTTTAACATTCTTGTCTCTACTTTAACCATAACATCTTACTCTTTATCAACTCCTATGAACAACAACACCACATTTAGTTCATTAATCAACTTTTCCACTCCAAGAAAGTACTCCAATGTACCAAACCTCCATTATAACAATTAATATCAACACTTAACATTTTATAAGCAAGTTTAAAGGAAAGTCCTAATAACTCACACCATTAAAAACATATCAAATCCTTTTTCTACTTTCAACCCAATTAAGGTATACTCATAACATCTCCCAAATCAAATTAAGATGGATATAACTACAAACAATAACTCCATAACACAATACTAACCATTTTCTTCACTTACTTTATTCTAGAAAATTTGCCAAAACCCAAGTTCAATACTTACTCTTAAATCATTAATATTCACAATTTTTCTATACCTTTGCTCCTTCAATCTTAGAACACCATTTTACAACTAAAAATCAATTCAACCTTGACTAACCCATTTCGACTAAATTAATCATTATTTAAAATATCAAAATCCTTTTCTTTCAATAAGAGATTTAATACACATAAAGTGAGCAATTATTAGAAGGAAGTCATAATAACTTACCTTAAAAATATGAGATGGATTAAGGATCTTCTTAGCTTGATAAGCTCCCCTAGTTGCCCCGAACACAAAAGTACACCCGAATTGAAAAATGAAGAAGGATTGGATTTACTAGGATTTTTGGAAGGAAATGTTTAGGAAGAAACTTCCATGGAGATTTTTCATGGAGAAAATGGAGAAGAAAAGATAAAGAAGATGATGAGTGAATGAGGAGGTCAATAATTTAAGAAGGTGAGGGAAAAAGTAGGAGTATGGCCTTCCATACTTCCATTAAATGAAATCTATCCCCAAATTGCACTTAAGCCCTCCAAGATCTAGAGAAGGCAACTAACACCTCTACTTCTCTCCTTTACACAAAGACACCTTAACCATTCATACTAATTTATTAAATTTCAATTATTATATCTTCACCAAAATACTTTATCTCATTTCCAATTAAATCCTAAGGCTTTAAAGTTATTTCAGAATCAACCTAACCTTTCCTAAAAATCAAAGACATAAAGTGAGCACATAAAGTCGACAATCAATATAAAACGCATATAATAGGATGCTAAACTAGTGCCTAGGGTTAGGGTCATTACAATCAAAATCCCATTTTATTTTTCAAAATAAATAAGATTTTATCTACCTCTCCTCTCTTAAAACCCATTTGTATGAGGTGCTCAATTAGCCTCCCATACCAAGCTCTAGGAGCTTGTTTTAAGCCATACAAGGCTTTCTTTAGTTTATAGACATGGTCAGGGCAATGGGAATCAGTGAAGCCTTTTGGTTGCTCAACATAGGCTTCTTCATTTAGGACACCATTTAAAAAGACACTCTTTACATCCATTTGATGTAGAGTGATGTCCAAATAACAAGTAATTGCAAGTAAAAGCCTAATGGATTCTATCCTAGCAACTGGAGCAAATGTTTCTTCAAAATCAATCCCTTCTATTTGGGTGTAGCCTTGGCTATAAGCCTAGCTTTGTTTCTAGTAATTTGCCCATTTTCATCTGTCTTATTCTTAAAAATCCACTTGGTTCCTATTACATTTCCATCTTTAGGTCTAGGAACTAAGATCCACACATCATTTTTCTCAAATTGATTTAATTTCTCTTGCATAGCAACTATCCAATTATCATCTTTCATAGCCTCTATGACATTCTTAGGTTCAATATTAGAAACAAAACAACAAGACCTTACCTTGTTTACCTGTAAGTCAACACAACTCAATCCTGCCAGTTCACGGTAGTCAACTCTTGGTTTATCTCTTGTGTTTACCTTCTCATTTACATTGCCAACCACTTGGGTGATTGGATGATTCTTTTGAATTCTGCTAGGTATGTCTTTAGTTCGATCCAGGTTCTCCTCTTCACATTCTGAACTTTCTGATTCTGAAACAGGCCCTTTTTGTCCTGATGTAGGTGGTGATGTGATCACACGGCACACTGCGTCATCTTCTGCTGACCATTTTGTTTGCTGCGTCTGTTCAGTTGGATTTTGAGTATCCTCAATTGTTTCCACGCAACCTGAGACATTATCTTCAAGAGTTTTTATATTTAAATCAGCAATATCATCAAAAGTAACATTTATTGATTCTATTACAATTTAGTTTTAAGATTGTAAATCATATAAGCACGGCTATTTGTGGAATATCCTAGGAATACAGCCTTGTCACTCTTAGAATCAAATTAAGATAGATAATATCTATCATTTAGAACATGGCATATGCATCCAAAAACATGAAAGTATTTGAGAGTAGGTTTTTTACAAAGAAGAATTTCATAAGGAGTCATGGTTGACCCTACTCTTAAGTAGACTCTATTTCCTATGTGACAAGCAGTATTAAGAGTCTCAACCCAAAATCGTTTAGAGATGTTCTTAGAACTAATCATAACACGAGCCATCTTTTGCAAAGTACGATTCTTTCTTTCAGCCACCCCATTTTGTTGAGGAGTTTTAGGTGCTGAAAAATCATGGGTTATTCCTTTGGAGTCACAGAATCAGAGAACAAAGTGTTCTCATATTCAGTTCCATGATCGAACCGAATTTTAATTACTTTCTTACCATGCAAATTTTTGACTTTTTTTTACCAAACTTTAAACACTTCAAGAGCTTCAGATTTTTCTTTCAAATATAACACCCAAGTGTATCTAGAGAAATCATCTACACAAACAAATGAGTATTTCTTTTTACCTAAACTCTCAACCTCAATAGGTCCCATAAGGTCAGTATGTATTAATTTCAATATCTCAGAAGTGGAACTTTGATCAACCTTTTTATGAGAAGCTTTGATTTGCTTGCCCTTTTGACAAGGGCCACATACACTTGCTTGTTTAAAATCAAGTTTGGGCAAGTGTTCAACAACATTAAATCTCACTAATTCTTCCATTTTCCTAAAACTAGCATGACCTAACTTTTGATGTCAAATTTCAAGAGCATTAGTTTTGGAGCTAAGGCATGATAAGTTGTCACCAAATTTGTAACAATTATCTTGAGACCTTACTCCGGTGAACAAGCATTGATTTTCGTTATCAAACACTTTGCATTCATGCTTGTCAAAATTGACATGTAAATTGTCATCACATAGTTGGCTTATACTAATGAGATTAGCTTTCAAGCCTTCCATATGATAGACATTTTTCAATTTAGGCATCTGATTAACACATAAAGTTCCCTTACCAACAATCTTACCTTGGGCTTCTCCCCCATAATTCACATTTCCACATTTGATTGTGGTGTAATCAGTTAGGAATTCTGCATTACCTGTCATGTGCCTCGCGCACCCGCTATCGAAATACCATGAGCTAGCTATGCTGCTCTTGAGAGAGGTAAAAAAAACATTGCATTCCTCACTTTTCTTTTTCATCCACACAAACTGACCAATTTTCTGGCGATGTGAGTGGTGATGTGAGTGCATCCTGGAGCTCATATGCAGCCTTTCCCAGATCGTGAATTCTCTTGTAGCAAAATGGTCTGATGTGACCTGATAAAAAGCAGTAGTGGCACACAAATTTCTTTTTCTTGGATGTTGTTTTAGAATTGTGAAAGATCTTAGGTTCTGAGGAAATCTTTCCTTCTTTTAAAAAATTTGATTCAAAGCCGAGACCTGTTTTTGAAATTTGACCCATACTTATAACCTCATCAAGTGTGGCCTTTCCAGTATTCATTTTTGCAAATGTTTTCTTGGCATCTGTGAGTTCCGTTTTGGTTTTTTCAAGTTCAATGTCACGTTTAGTGAGCATGACTTCAAGTTTGGCTATGACATCTTTTTGGTTGTCATTTTCAGTGGTGATATCTTTAAGTTCACCTTTTAGAGTTGAAATTTCAGTAGAGAGTTTCTCATTGACCTTTTCAAAAACGGCAATCTTTTCTACACGTTTTTCCCAATCAGCATATAAATCAGCATAAGCATCAAGAAGTTCTTGATAACTTCCATCATCCCCTTCTTTATTCTCTGTTTTCTTGGTAAGCGAAGAATTAAAACAGTTGACCACAGAGTCAGAAGATGTGATGATAGATGTGACTAAATCTGAAGCTACATCAGATTGATGTTCATGACTTGGAGGCGAGATTTCCATGATTGCTAAGTTTAGTGTTTCATCTTCGTCCTCACTATCACTAAGGGTCGCACAAAAGCTCATCCCCTTTTTCTTAGAGTGCTGGCACACTTATTGGCATAATGCCCAAAACCTTTACAGGCTCTACATTGAACAGTTTCGAATCTATTTTTAGTAAAGCTAGTAGGTTTCTTGAAACTACTCTCAGTATCCTCCTTTGGTTTTTCAAAAGTATTTGGGTTTTTAGAAGGAAATTTGTTGTCTCTTTTATTTTTGAGAAAAAATGTAAATTTTTTAGTCAAAAGGGCAATATCTTCAGTTTCCAAATTTGAAGTATCTATTTCATTAGATATTTCTTCAATCTCTTTTGGTACTATGGATACTCTAGAGAGAGCATAAGCAAAAGAACAACACTTTCAGCTTTATGTTGTTGCTGAATAGATGTGTTAATCTCAAACATGATTAGTTTACCCACAAGAGTATCTAAACCCATGGTTGTAGTATCATGTGCTTCTTCAATAGCAGCAATTTTAATATTAAACTTATCAGTAACAGTTCTTAACATTTTGCTAACTAATCTAGCATTTGATATAGGTTCACCTAGGGAGAGACATTCATTTGAGATTTCTTTCAATTTAGCAGAATAGCTTTTTATGTCCTCTGTCTCATTCATTCTCAAGTTTTCAAACTTGGTCATGAGAATTCTCACCTAGTGGCTTTAACACTATCATTACCCTCACGGTGACCTTGCAAAATATCCCAAGCAGTATTTGCTACATTTTGATTTATTACAAGTCTAAGCATGTGTTCATCCACATGACTTAATATAGCACCAAGAGCCTTGAAATTATAGTTAGCAAGGGTGACTTCAGCAGTGGTCCAATCTTCCTCAGGTTTGAGTTTGTAAACTTTTTCGGAGGCTTTCCCCTCTTCACTCTTAGTTTCAACCTTAGAAGGAGTCCATGAAATAATAATACTAAGCCACATTCGTTCATCAATTGCTTTGATGAAGAGATGCATCTTAGCTTTCCAAATAGCATATTAGATCCATCTAAAATTGGAGGACGGTATTGATTCAAGTGTGATTCCATAATGACCACTCTTTCTTGGATCTCACTCAGTGAAGTCGAGTGGAGCTCTGATACCAATTGAAAGAAATGGAGCGACTAGGAATAACACAGAAAAGAAAAACATACTGATGTGAGTTCTGATGTTTTCACACCAGTACTAACATCAACAGGAACATCAGCGGAATTGAACAATTAAAAACGAAATGAACACAAGAAATAACACTTATCTACAGCAATTCGTTGTAGATAATAAAACTTCTCTTATTAAACCTCTTTTGAATCGGTTACACAAATGTAAACTAAGAGAAAACAAAATAACCAAAAATACTCTCACAAAACACAACTCTTCTTCTGAAGCTTGAATTCTTCAGCATATAGAGTCTCAAAACCGTGAATTATAATCAGCCTTGAGCCTTGTATTTATAGCCAAGGAGGTCACGGATTAGGATGAGATAAGCTTGAGGAATATATCTTCAATTTAGTCTTCTTTATCTCTTTAACCACTCAAGCAATCATTTTTCTTTAGACTTCTTTTTTTTGTGTTAGAGTTCTACATAAATAAACAAACTACATACTAAAAATAAATTAAAAACTCGGTTAGTAGGTTAGTGTATTAAATATAATATACATAATATTTACTTATATTAAATAAATAAGAAAGTAATAAAATTTAATTAAGCCAATTTTTAACTTGTCAACGTGTGTGAGATTTCACACACATTCAAAATGAATAATTGTGCAGATTGAGACGAGACGGAGACAGTGTGTAAAGATAGTGAAGTAGGTTTGGATCAAAAAGGATCCGATCTGACAAGTCTTGAATAAAGCAGATTTGGTAGGGGTAGAAAATTAATAATTGGAGGTAACATATGCTTATTTCAATTCGAAATTATTCGAAAATACAGTGAACCTATTCAAATATATTCATGCATGCAATGCAAACCCCACTTAATTGTAATACAGCCAGCAGATTTCTCTTACTCATTTCATACCTTATCTTTATACTATTTCAATTAAACAGACTTGTGACTTTATGATTGTGCTCCCACTTAGGTCGACATTGTCCCCGATTTAAAAAAAATAAAATAATAGTAAAGCATAACATAAAAAATATACAGAATATATGCCCGGGATGGGGCCACATCGAACCCCGTCTGAATTGAAAGCCTACGGGATTGCTTTTGTAACTGAATAATCGTTAATAAGTGAACTGTGATATTTTTAAAAATTATTGAACCTAACCTAGCAATTCTAAACAAACACCTAAAATTAAAGTAGGAATTGGAAAAAAAATGAGATTAAAAATATAAAATTACTTGAACTAGGTAATGGAGATGGGATGGCTTTCACTCTCTTTTTAGTTTTTCCATTTCAAGGGGTCTGCCTGCCAATTGCAATCGGAAAACGATGTCAAAGGGCCTTTTACCAGCTGGAAAGAATTGGGCTGTGGGCCCATCAGAACCATTTTGGGCCTATCCATTATAACAGCACTCACCCTCCCACTCCTCCTTAATTAGGAAATAAATAAGGGCAAATTGCATTTTAGTTACCTGAGTTCGTCGACATGTTTCAATTGGTTATCGAATTTGCATTTGTTACAAGTTGGTTATTGAGTTTGCCTTTTTGTTGCAATCAGGTGTAATTTTGGATGAACCGTTAAAAATCTAACGAAAAGCATAACATGTGTCGTTAACGTGAGTTACTTAGGGATATTTTTGTATTTTCCATGTAATGTAATGAGAAAACCATAAAGACATTTCTTTCTCCTTCCACCATCGCCTCATCTTCATCTCTCTCCCTCTCTCTCTTTCTATCTTCTACACACACTCTCCCTCTCCCTCTCCCTCTCCCTCTTCATCCATGTCGTCTCTCACCCTCAACTCCCCCCACCGCCGCCGCTGCCACCACCACCACCACCCTAACTTCCTCCATGCTCCTCCCCTTCTTCTCTGTCCCTAAATACAGCCCCTCCTCCCAAATTTGAAAAAAAAATAAAAAGCGAGAAGATCTGGTTTCAAAATCCCTTCTCCCATATCTGATTTCAAAATTCGATCTGAATATCCCAGTAATTCACATAGCGCATCATCCATTTCACATGATCACCTTCAATTCATTACTCCCCACAACTGTATTAATAGAACAATATACCATCAATTCGTACAGTATGATTTAAACCCGACATGCGCTTCGACTCGAATCCGTTCTTTCCTTTATCCCCGCGGATTTTCATGTCCACTTTTATGTTGTCTGTCTTTGGGAGTTAACGCAAGGTGTTTGAAGAAATTCCCCAAATGGATTAAGTTTAATTTCTCTTTCTGGATTGTGGCTTTGTTGGGATTTGATATGGGAAAGCCTTCTTTTCTGGTATGATGAAGTAGGGGTGGAAATGGTTCGGTTTAGACAAATTTAGAATTCAAACCGCTAGCATCGGTTTGGAGAAATTTCAAATCGAGCTAAACCATAAAAAAATTCAGACTGAGCTAAACCAAACAACTATGGTTCGATTTGGTTCGATCTAAACCGCGGTTTGATTTGCGGTTTGATTTTGCGGTTCAGACCACGGTCCAAACCGCGATCTAGACCACGGTCCAAACCGCATTTCAAACCATAATCCCGCAAATACATGATATATGATGCTCACTATGATGTTGATCAGTCTAAGAAACATTTTAATCCATTTCGTTAAACACCTGTTTTGTCCCTCATTAGTCGCTGATTGAATGAAAATGTTGCTTTATCCATATCCATATGATAATAATTTCTCCATTTTGATGTTACCTCTGAATCATAGATGTTTGGTGCTGATTCCAGGAGAACCGGGATCTGATTATAAAAGATGAGGCATAAATGGAATTGTAATGCATCATTTTGTTAGAGATTTTATCTTGCCAGTAAGTAAAATAAGTGGATAATTTTGCTCTTATTTAGGATTTGAGATACATACATTTGACCTTAAGCATGACTTGTAACAAAACTTGAATTGTCTCTACAATCAGTTTTGAATCCATGAGAAAGCTGATGAGGTGGAAGAGTTTTATCCAAGTCGATCAGTTTCACGGTTTCAAATCGCGGTTCGGTCTTAAACGGTTTGACTCGGTTCGATTTAGGAGTGTCAAATCCCAAGCTGAGCTGAACCACATGGTTTGTTAATTTTTCAAACCGAGCTAAACCACTTATGTCTAAAAACCGAATCAAATCACATGATTTGGCTCGATTCGACTCCAAACCGCGGTTTGAGCCAAACCATTTTCACCCCTATGATGAAGGGTTTTGGGTTGTGGTTTTTGATTTTCTTGGTTTGATTTGTAATTTATTTTGAGAATGTAATTGTAATTGATGTATTTAGACATTTATAATTGATGTATTTTGACATTTATATTATTTTTTTAATTTTATTCGTTTTTATATTAATTTATTAAATTAATTAATTATTAGTTTTAAGAACATTATAATTCATATTTTATAAAAATATGTTAAGCATATATGTATATCTAAAAATATAACAATATATATATATATATATATATATATATATATATATATATATATATATATATATATATATATATATATATATATGCAAATGTGTCTTTCTGGTCTTCTCATTATATGGAAAAGACAAAAATAACCCCAAGTAACTCACGTGAGCGACACATGTTATGCTTTTCGTTAGATTTTTAACGGTTCATCCAAAATTACACATGATTGCAACAAAAAGACAAACTCAATAACCAACTTGTAACAAATGCAAATTCGATAACCAATTGAAACATCTCGACAAACTCAAGTAACTAAAAATGCAATTTGCCCAATAAATAATGCAGTGATAAAGAACTGATTTTTTTTTTTAAATCATAGAATTGATGCGGGGTTAGAAAACTGAGAACTTGAAATGCTCCAAGATATTGATTTATTTTAAAAGTGCACTTTTAAAGCGAAGCATCAAAAAATGAAATCTATATATATATATATATTAAAGTTGGTAAGGAGGGCTATGGCTTCGCCACGTGGACAAGTTAAGGCAAACTCTTGATTTTGGAGAAGCCACGTCATCACTATCCCTAAATCTATATGACTTTTGGTATTCTCCTTATTAGCTAATACTATTACTTAATAATAATAGTTATTATATAGGTTAACTATTACTATTAATAGTATTAGTTAACTATAATAGTTACTATAAATGTTAACTATTACTATTAATTGTATTAGTTAACTATAATAGTTACTATATAAGTTAACAATTACCATTAATAGTATTAGTTAACTATAATAGTTACTATATATGTTAACTATTACCATTAATAGTATTAGTTAACTATAATAGTTACTTTATAAGTTAACTATTACTATTAATTGTATTAGTTAACTATAATAGTTACTATATATGTTAACTATTACTATTAATAGTATTAGTTAACTATAATAGTTATTATATATGTTAACTATTACTATTAATTGTATTAGTTAACTATAACAGTAATATTATTAGTTAACTATAATAGTTACTATATATGTTAACTATTACTATTAATTGTATTAGTTAACTATAATAGTTACTATATAAGTTAACTATTACTATTAATAGTATTAGTTAACTATATTAGTTATTATACTCCCTCCGCCCCTAAAAGTTTGTCCCATTTGACTTTTTAGTTGAACTTTGACCACAAATATATGACAATTTAATTATGTTCATGAAATTCTAAAAATTCCTATTGATTCACCATTAATAATATTATCAACGACAACTTTTAGAATTTCATGAACATTATTAATCTCTCATAAATTTGTGGTCAAAGTTTAACAAAAAAGTCAAATGGGACAAACTTTTAGGGACGGAGGAAGTATATGTTAACTATTACTATTAATAGTATTAACTAACTATAATAGTTACTATATATGTTAACTATTATTATAAATAGTATTAATTTACTATATAGGTTAAGTAATAATATTATATTTACAATATATATTAACTATTACTATTAATAATATTAGTTAATCATAATAGTTACTATATATATATCAAAGTAGGTCGTTAATAATGCCAATGAGCATTTAGCTTAAAGACGTACTTTTCTCGGGAAGGTTAAGGGTTGGAACCCCTTACATTGTATTTAAAATGTTGTAATTTGAAAAGAAAATAGGTCGTTAGTTTTTTCATTCACTTTGTTAACGTCCATAAAAAATGTTGCATACTGACATAAATTATGACATCAAAAATAAATGACATAAGGTATGAACATCATAAATAAAATACCAAAAATTGCTACATTGTTAATCACAATGCAATTCCTATTAAACTTATGTGCAACAAAGTTATTAAAATTGAACATAATTTTTCTAACTTTATAAATGTTAATGTTTTGATTCATTTATAATATACTTATATTATAAAAAATAAATCATGATATTAGCAAATTAGCTTTTCGTGCGGAGCACGGGTTACCTACCAGAGGGGATAAAAGAGAGGCAAATTCTTAGAAGATTTTAAGCAAGACACAACCTGAATTTAAAATTAATCTCAGCTTTTAATTAAAAAAAAAAAAAGATGTGGCAAAATCGTAACGGTTGCTATAACGCTACAACAACAAAACAACAGTTCCTCATCCCAACCAAGTATAACCATGCAACAATATTATATTAGGAACATAATATTAAAATATTATATTCTATACTATATATATATTGTTATATACTCACTACTAGAAACATGCCTTTTACCGACGGAAATTTCCGTAGGTAAATCCACTCATTCGTCGTTAAATGAATATTACCGACGGAATTCGTCCGTCGGGTTCCGTCGGAAATAATTGGTTGGTAATACCGACGGACAAATTCCGCCGGTATTTCCGGCGGATTGTCCGCCAAAAAATCTAAAATTTCGCCGAAAAACGTCCGTCGGAAATGAGTTACGCCGGCCGGTTAACCGGAGCAATAGCCGGAGCTTACCGATGGAAATATCCGTCGGTAAATATTAAAAAAATAAATAAATAAAATCCATTACCGACGGTTATAACCGTCGGAAACCATAAAATTTACCGTCGGATATGTCCGTCGGAAATCTAAATCCTAAACCGACGGATATGTCCGTCGGTAATGAGTTTTATTTTTTAATTTTTTATTATTTTTCGACGGATATTTCCGCCGGAAATTAGTATTATTTTTTTTTTATTAATTTACCGACGGAAATTTCCGTCGATAATCTGGCCAGATTTTTTTAAAAAAATTATGTTTTATTATTAAACCATCTGTAAAAGGCTGTAAACCTGTTCAAACAACCTGTTTTAAACAAATACAATTACAAACTACAAACACACACAAACAACCTGTTTCGCTTGTACATCAAATAAAATACATATGTTTGTCCAAATCAAGCGACAGGGAAAGGGGAAAGGGGAACGGGGAAAGGGGAAAGGGGAAAGGGGAAAAGGCCGGGGAAAGGGGAAAGGGAAAGGGGAAAGGGAAACGGGGAAAGGGGAAAAGGGAAGGGAAAGCAGGGAAAGGCCGGGAAAGGGGGAAAGGGAAAGAGAAACTACATATGTTTGTTGGTTTGTTTAATTACATGTCAATGAAAATTCATGTTTAACAACCACGAAGCTGGCCACTGCTACCGCTACCACCACCATGCATGTATAAACCTATCAAGATATTAATTAAAAAACAATATATCAATATATATACAAATAAAAAGACAATAATAAAATGTAAACATTATATATATGACATTTACAATTAAATAATACTTACTGGCCACTGGGAGAGATAGATATTTTCATTTTTCCTTCCTCGTTAATAATTGCGTCCAAATTAACCCGTCCGGATGGTTCACTACGTCCAGAACCAGAAGTAGATTCCCTCCCTCCCGTCCTTGGTGAAACAAGACGATGGACAAAACCCGCAACCTTCCCTCTCTTTGAACGATTGCCACCTCGACCCGACATATCTAAACTAGTATATTATATATGTAGACAGAAAATATTATCAAGTAGAACAAAATTTAAATAGTAGGAAGCATTCAAATTAATGACTACATGTCCAAGTAAATTATAGAGTAAGATGTTTGCAGTTTGCATTTAAATAGTAGGAATCATTTATTGTCCAAATCATGAGATAGATGTAATATTACATAGCATGTAAAGAGTAACCAAGTAAAATTGAAAATCATGAGATAGATATAATATTACAGTGATAAGTGATATAAAATGTAAACATTATATACAAAACATTATCTGAATTAAAACTAAACTGATTCATTCACTACAATCTTGATCACTATCACTACAAAATTCAATTTCTTCTTCACTAGTTTCCTCGTCGTCGTCTTCTTCCCCATCTTCATCATCGGACCCAGATATATACCCTTCTCCTTCCTCATCCTCCACATTGTCATCATCGATTTCATTGAAAGTGACTTCCTCCCCTAGTGGACGGGTGTTTTCGGCCATTAATGCTTCATCCTCGACATTATCATTCAAGGAAATAATCGGAGGTATAGGCATTTCCTCTTCCTGATAACAATCATTTAATGATGAATCAATATTTGAAGTAGACGTTTTTGCACGCAATGGTATATCAAAAGTGCTTCTTGCTTTGGTTTTCCATACGGCCCACCATCCGCTAGACTCTCTTCGTCGACGGGGTAGGGGGTCATATACACCTGTTGTGCTTGAGATGCAAGAATGAACACATCATCACCATTATGCCTAGAAGAATGCTTTAAGTCAACGAGATCAAAAGTGCCATGTTTTGTAATGCCTCGCTCAGCGTCCCGCCACTCACAATTGAAAAGAACTACAGAATTTCCAAGCAAGTACTCCAATTCAATAACTTCTTTCAATACGCCATAATAATCGAGATTTCCCTTGAGATTGACCCCGCTATTTCAAGTTGATTTCGTTTGGCCATATTCTTCGGTGTGGAATACGTAGCCATTGACAAAATATCCCTTATATACATTCACTCTTAAGGACGGATCGTGTGCTAATGCTTGTAATCTCGCCTTTTGCATCTCCAAGGTTGTTCAAAATCTAAATAAAAACACATAGATAGTAAAAACTCATACTTCAAATTCTATTAAAAACATTGAATTAATGAATTGGCATTTACATAATTATTAAACCGGGAGGGAAATTCGTTGTCTGTCCTTATTGAAATCAATTCGGGCGCAATGTCTCCGGCTGTTCTTGAACATACCGCATTCAAGGAGAACATAAAGTTGCTTAGTTCGTATTAAAGTTATTAGGATTAACATTACTTAATAACAAATGAAGAATGCTTACTTCAAGTAGTCCTCGACCTCGGCACGGCTTAAGGAGAATATAGAGTTTAGCCGCTTCTAATTCTTTTACGCTTAGCATGCGCGTGCACTTTCTATTGCCAAGGAATCGACCGGGAGAAGAAAAAGCGAAATTTTTCCATCGGGATCGGTGACTCCCCATCATAATTGCATCCCACTTTATTGAACCTTGTCTCAATGTCTGGGTGAAAATATGTTGAAACAAACGACACAATTTCATCGACAATCACCGATTCGGACATAAATGCCTCAACTTTTGCTCTATTGCTCATTTTCTTTTTCAAACTCCCCAAAAATCGTTCAAATGGATACATCCATCTATACTCGAAACAGGTCCTCCAACTCTAGCTTCATAAGCTAGGTGAATTGGTAAATGCTCCATTGAATCAAAGAAAGATGGCGGAAATATCTTTTCATGCTTGCATATTGTTACCACAATGCTCTCTTCGAGTCTTTTCATATCCTCAACACGAAGAGTCTTTGGAAGTCAATGCTCTGAAGAATTCACTCAATTCTCGTTAAGGCAACCCATATTTCATTAGGGAGAATGTCTCTAAATGCAATGGGTAGCAACCTATCCAATAATACGTGACAATCATGACTTTTCAACCCATATACCGTCCCTTCTTCCACATTCACACAGTTGCCAATATTAGATGCCTACCCATCAGGAACTTTCAAATCTTTCAACCACCTGAGAACATGTTGCTTATCCTCTCCCCGACGTAACAAAAGGAGCAAACTGGTTTGAAATCTTTTCCATTAACTTTAGTAATGTTGAGATCTTTACGATTGCAAATCGCTTCAAGGTCTAGCCGACCCTTGTCTGTGTCCTTCGTTGAGGCCTTAAAACCCATCACTGTATTGAAAATATTGTCAAACACATTTTTTTCAATATACATGACATCAAGGTTATGTCTTATCAAGTTCGTCTTCCAATAAGGTAACTCCCAAAATATACTCTTTTTAATCCAGTTATGGTCTTTACCAAATCCGTCTGGTCTATCCTTTGAAAACATCTTTCCCCACTCGAAATCAGACACCTGCTCAAAAATATCCTCGCCACTCAGACGAGGAGGGGGTCCCGATTCTCAACTCTATTTTTGGTGAAAGCATTCCTCTGTTTACGAAATGGATGGTCACTAGGAAGAAACCGTCTGTGGCAATCAAACCAACACTGCTTCTTGTAATGCTGAAGTGTGAATGCATCTGTATTTTCCATACAATACGGACAGGCCAATCTCCCATGTGTGCTCCATCCCGACATCATACCATAAGCAGGAAAGTCATTAATTGTCCACATCACTGCAGCCCTCATGTTAAAATTTTGCAACTTGAAAGCATCCCATGTCTGGACACCATCATTCCACTGCTGTTTGAGTTCATCCATCAGAGGTCGAAGATACACATCAATGTTTTTGCCTGAATTCGAAGGCCCGGGAATGAACAAACTCAAATACATATAAGGATCAGTCATACATAACCACGGGGGAAGATTATACACTGTGACTATAACAGGCCAACATGAATAAGATTTTGCCCCTGGTCCAAATGGAGAAAACCCATCTGTACATATCCCCAACCTTATGTTTCTAGGATCCGCAGCAAAATCAGGGTAAGTGGCATCAAAATGTTTCCATGCTTCACCGTCAGAAGGATGAGTCATCACACCCTCTTCACGAGGACACTCTTTGTGCCAACGCATGGCTTCTGATCTTTCTTTCAATGCGTAAATTCGTTGCAACCTGGGAATTAGCGGCATATAACGTAACTGCGCCCGAGGCACGTTTTTCTTGTGCTTGGCACTACCACGGCGTTGTGGCTTATACCTACTAAGTCCACATATTGAGCATGAATCGAGGCCCTCATTTTCTTTATAAAAAACATGCACTGATTCTTGCAAGCATCAATTTTAACATACCCAAGACCGATCTGCCCCACCAACTTTTTCGTCTCATAAAAATTGTGAACCATATTATTTTCTTCGGGTAGCATCCGTTGTCCCCATGACATTATACGATCGTAAGTATGCTGGCTCATATTTGTATCAGCCTTGATAGTTAGAAGCTCAGTCACTTGCTCTAACACTGTAGCCTTTGCACCAGGATGAATTTTCTCATTTGCAGAGTCCATAAAGTCCATAAACTTCTTTGCAACGGGATTTGGTGCCTCTGTTGGATTAGGGTTCCAATCAAACTCTGGGCCAGCCGCATTTCGAACCATATCATCCAAACCGACAGACGGCTCCTCTTCATCAATCAAATGTTCAGGTTCCCTTGGCGGACCACTTGATACAGTAGGATGATTGCGAACACTTGTTTCAACCACATAACGCTCCTCGTGCGCTACCCATACCTTGTAACCATCAATAAACCCTGCCTCTAAAACATGTTTCTTTACCCATCCAACACTCAGATATTTTCTATTCTTACACTTTTTACAAGGACACCTAATCTTATCACCACACATGCACTGGGGATGCGCTCTAGCAAACTCCAAGAAATGTTCTAAACCTTCTAAGAATTGAGGTCTGACACCCCTTCTACCGGGATTACTACGATTATCCATCCAACTACGATCTTCTCCAGACATAATTAACTCCTGCATTTCATAATGTATTAACAGTTTAGATGTAATTAACGCATTACAATTCCCTAAATTTGGATTACAAACTTAAAAGCAACAAGACATGTTTCTTTAGGTTTAGAATTGGGGTTGGCTTCTATCGCACACATCTATCACATTTTTTTAATTATTAATATTTTGAATAATTTTAAATATTAATATTTAATTCTTTGTTGTAAAGTATATCATTCCCTATGATGAAAGGACAATTCATGTCCATTAGGTTTAGAATTGGGTTGGCTTCTATCCCATCCCGAAATACACGTATGAATTGCAAATATCACCTTGTCTACTTGCTTTATAATCGAAAATCAAGAAATTTCGGCAGCATAACCCCATGGTCTCCAAGTGCACGACGTAGACTAGGTCAATCAAACACTATCGATTAGAATCGACAGTGTGTAATCAACCATATATGTCTAGTATACACTCAGAGAACAATAGGATTAATGCAATCGAAATATCTCAACTATCGACTATTCAAGCAATTTTAATAGACAATGATGATATTTACAAATCATATAATCGTGCATTTCAAGACTGTCCACACGGACAATTTAAGAATCGATGACTACATGTTGACCTCAACATGATAAGTTAAAGATTCTTAAACGGATTTCTAAGCTTTTGTGTTTCAACCGTCACAACGTCACGTCGTAACATTAATTTTTATTCATTACCGTAAAATGCATAATTTTACAATAATGAATTAACACACACATCTATCATAATATTTTGAATAATTTTAAATATTAATATTTAATTCTTTGTTGTAAAGTATATCATTCCCTATGATGAAAGGACAATTCATGTCCATTAGGTTTAGAATTGGGTTGGCTTCTATCCCATCCCGAAATACACGTATGAATTGCAAATATCACCTTGTCTACTTGCTTTATAATCGAAAATCAAGAAATTTCGACAGCATAACCCCATGGTCTCCAAGTGCACGACGTAGACTAGGTCAATCAAACACTATCGATAAGAATCGACAGTGTGTAATCAACCATATATGTCTAGTATACACTCAGAGAACAATAGGATTAATGCAACCGAAATATCTCAACTATCGACTATTCAAGCAATTTTAATAGACAATGATGATATTTACAAAACATATAATCGTGCATTTCAAGACTGTCCACACGGACAATTTAAGAATCGATGACTACATGTTGACCTCAACATGATAAGTTAAAGATTCTTAAACGGGTTTCTAAGCTTTTGTGTTTCAACCGTCACAACGTCACGTCGTAACATTAATTTTTATTCATTACCGTAAAATGCATAATTTTACAATAATGAATTAACACACACATCTATCATATTTTTTAAATTATTAATATTGTGAATAATTTGAAATATTAATTCTTTATTATAAAATTTGAAATTTTACAATGATGAATTAAATTAACATTTATAAACAAGATAAGAGTCGTTCTCATCCACAACTATCAAAACCCAATCTCATCTTAGACCAAGAAAGACAGAGCAAACAAGTTCATTGCCGTTTGAGTAAAGAATTTTCTGTTTAATAAGAATTTTTTTCAGTTTCACTGTCCTCCTCTCTAAGGATCTCAAGTGATGTTTGAGATCCTTAGAGAGAAAGAGGACAAAGGCTAAACCGTAAAACTCTTATTAAACAGAAAATTCTTTGCTCAAACGGTAATGAACTTGTTTGCTCTGTTTTTCTTGATCAAAGAAGACGAATTTTGATAGCTGTGGGTGAAAAAGGCTCTCATCTTATTTATATTTTAACTTTAGACATTAATTAGTAAAGCAGTATAAACACATCAAAATTGCATTCAGCTCCACAATGCATTTACAAACATTTATCTCTAATCAAACATATTATTTCACAAATAAACACACATTTTTTAGGCAATCAAATAATTATATTGAATCATATACGATACACATATAAAACAAGAAATAGTAATAGTTACGGGATAACCAAAGCTCCTGAGCCTCTTATTCAAATAATTTCCCATTCCATTATCCCTAATATCTATAAACAAACAGCAAGTTCATATAAAAATCAACTCCTTGTGCAATTTCAACATTTTTTTAATCCGTAGGCCCCTCGCACATAAGACACATTGATAACACAAACATACATTTTTAATACCTCAAACCCTACATTTCTAATTGCACACACACAAACACACAATAAACAATATCGTATTTGTTTTAGGATAATGAATATATTCACTAACGATAAATATTTTATATTTATCGAAAAATTAACAAGTAACAATTCAAAATCAAATCAAAACCTGAGAGTGACGGCGATGAACGGCGAGCGAGGGCGAGGAGGAACGGCGACTTCTGAGACGTGACTGATGAGTGAGAGAGAAAGTGAGTGAGAGAGAGAAATTGAGTGAGAGAGAGAACGATTGAGAGAGAGAAAGAGAGAGAGAGAGAGAACGTACCGGCGACCTGCGACGGCAAACGGCGATGGAAAGAGACGGCGGCGACGGCGTGTTCTTGGCGAATTACTGATGAGAGAGAGAGAGAAAGTGAGAGAGAGAAAGAGGACTTACCGGCGACGGCGACGGCGAGGCTCGGCGGCGACGGCTTGGCGTTAGGGTTCGCGAACGACTGAGGAAGGAATGAAGGAGGCGTAATTAAAATGATGCGTAATTAAAAATGGGGAATATACGCGTATATATATGACTTTGTTACCGACGGACGGAGTCCGACGATAATACCGACGGGTCATGTCCGCCGGAAATACCGACGGAATTTCATCAATTACCGACGGACAAAACGAAATTTTTTAAAAAAAAATTCCCGGTAAATTAAAATAAATTTCCGTCGGTAAATGAAAATTTTCCGTCGGTAAAAGTCCGTCGGTAATGACCCTGTTTCTAGTAGTGACTGTATTATATATTTCAGAAACTCAATCTTTGTATAGATTAGGAAAGTTAATATTTGTATTAGAATATGATTCTAAACTCTCTTTGTAAACCCTATAAATATGTATCTCTAGTATCATAATTTATAATAAAATTGAGTCTTTCATATTATTTTTCTCTACCTTGTATGATTGACTTCGTCTCTCTCCTCCATTCTAATATATTATACCTATAATTAGATGTGTTATTATATCATCACGAGAGTAGATGTACGTGTTTGAACCCAAGCTATCCAGGCTACAAAAAATTAAAGTAGAAACTTGCAATCGAAGCATAAATATAAATAATCACAACAACACCCATGACACAAGATATATGATTATAGAATAGTTTGTTTTTGTGTATGTCACAGATGTCGATCCAAATGTGATTTTAGATTCGTTTGGGTTAATTAAACTATTTTGGAGTAGCCGGAAATAAGGGGGAGGAATAGTATTTGTTACAAACTAGACTAAATTTAGTAGAAATTGTTCATGACAAACATGTCTGTCCTATGATGCAATAAACAGCAAAGAAGCCCATTGTTTCAGTTCCTGTATATGATTAGAAAAATCACAAGGTGTTACTAGAATTTATTAATGCATTTGTCACAATATCATAGTTCCAAGACAACCCCAACTACAACTTACAATTTGAAAAACAACTCATAGTCCCAATTTCTCTCTCTCTCTCTCTCTCTCTCTCTCTCTCTCTCTCTCTCTCACACACACACACACACACACACACACACACACACACACACACACACACACATACACACGACACAATAAGAGGGTATGTGATTGTGAAGGATAGGATACGCGCAAATGTGCAATACAAAACTATCGTGTCAAAAGCACTTGGTGTTTTTAACGGATATTTTTGTATCGGACTGTTAGGCAGTTTCAGATGTCGGTTATATCGAGGAGATTAATGATCTTTTGACGCTCATATTTTCTCAAATCAAGGGCCAACAGTTTAGTTAAGGTCTTATTTAACCTATCAATATCGAGACTGTTATAAAGTTTCGACAACAATAAATTCTGATCTTATTCAGAAATAGTGGCAGATAGAAGTAAGATATTTTTTTCCTAGACCTCGGATCCAGTGCAACATTTGCTTGGGTACTTAAACTGCCCCATATCTACACCCCACACCCATCATTGATACCCTTACACAATACCTATCCAAGAAGGGATAGGATAACTGAATATATAAATAATTCAAGTATATATTGCATTGTCCCATGGGGCTCTATAGAATTATTATTACTATCATTATTTGTCACAAGGCGATAATACAAGTATGTAATATAGGATCAACTGCTGCATATTGCATACAAAGAAACTCTCTTTATCCACAGCTGTCAGATACTCATTATTGACTTACTTTGACTCTCCAATCACTCTCTTCAAATACCAAAAGCCAAAAAAAACTACTCCCATTTTGGCAATGTGAATCTCACCAGTCACCATCTCTCAATAGTATAGCTGTGAATATAAACTTTGAATAATTATGAATTGCAACTTAATTGAATTGATAGAATTGAAGAGTATAAATACAAGATCATAACTTGGGAATCAAGAAATATAATCTAACTAGGAAACTAAATATACTAATAGAATTGAAATAGGAAACTAAATATACGAGACTCCTTAATTATCTCTAACATGACCCCGCAAGATTTTCGACGATCGATGGAAGTGAGACCAATCTTGGATATGAGAAACTCAAAACGAGTACGAGCTAGAGGTTTAGTGAGAGCATCAGCCAGTTGATCGTTGCTTGAGATAAACGAGACACGCAAGGAGTTACTCTGAATCTTCTCCCGTACAAAATGATAATCTAGCCCAAGATGTTTCATGCGAGAATGAAAGCGCGGATTTGCAGCAACATAGGTAGCACCCAAGTTATCACAGTATAATACAGGACACGAGGTGATTGGACTAGCTAGTTCGGTTAATAAATTCTGAACCCAAGTTACTTCAGCAGCAGTAGCACCAACCGCACGATACTCCGCCTCTGTAGAAGAACGAGCCAAAGTTTTCTGTTTCTTCGAACACCAAGAGATAGGATTCTTGCCTAAGTAAACAATATACCCAGTAGTAGAAACATATGTATCCAAATCACCGGCCCAGTCAGCGTCTGTGAAAGCATGCAAAGCCGAGAGGTGAATCTCTGCGAATCGTAGTGCTAACGTCGACGTCCCAACTAGATAACGTAGTACTCGCTTAAGAGCAGCCCAGTGTAAATCCGTGGGTTGATGCATGAACTGTGATAACCGATTGACAGCAAATGAGATGTCAAGCCGAGTCAGTGCTAAGTACTGCAGACTGCCAACCAGAGCACGAAACTCACTCGGATCAGGTAAGGCCGTGCCATTGTGAACAGAGAGTGACGGATGCGGAACCATGGGAGTAGGCATCGGATTGGAATCAGCCATGTTGGCGCGGACGAGAAGATCCCGAACATATTTCGTTGGCTCAACATTATACCTTGCGGATGGGGAAGAACCTCGACACCCAAAAAATAGGACAAGGAGCCAAGATCCTTGAGGGAGAACCGGGTGGAAAAGGAGGAGATGAATTTGTTGAGTAGCATGGTGTCAGACCCAGTAATGATAATATCATCAACATACACAAGTAGGTACAATATACCATGCGAAAGTTGTAGAGTAAACAGTGACGAATCTGAAACACTATTTTTGAAGCCAAGAGAAACTAAATACGCCGAAGTTCATTGTGTACCATGCTCAGGCGCTGTTTGAGGCCATAAATGGCTTTCTTGAGCTTCGCAAACAAAGGTGGGTTGAGACGTGCTAGCAAACCCGGGTGGTTGGGCCATGTAAACATCTTCAATGAGGTGACCTTGTAGAAAGGCATTGTTAATGTCAACTTGGCGTATAGCCCAGCCGTCTGCATAGCAAGAGTGAGAATGGTACGAACGGTGGCCGGTTTCACTACGGACCGGAAAGTCTCGAGTAGTCAATGCCGGACGTTGATGAAAGCCTTTAGCGACAAGCCGTGCTTTATAACGATCAATGGAGCCATCGGGTGGTACTTTGTTCGAAAAATCCACTTGCACCCTACAAGGTTATAAGAGGGAGAAGGAGGGACTAAATCCCACGTGTGGTTACGAAGGAGAGCATCAAATTCTTGTTGCATGGCTTCACGCCACACCGGGCTTTTAAGGGCTTGAGTGATGTTGGAAGGTTCAGTGGGATTTTGTAAAGAGGCATGAAGATTCAACTTTTGGAGTGGTTTGTAAATGTTGTGTTTGGAGCGAGTGACAGGACCGGTAGGAGTTGGTACAGTGGCTGGGGTTGTCGGGTTGGTGTTTGGTCCGCAAGGCGGGGTTGGATTTGAAGAAGGCTCAAGTTGCGGAGGAGAAGATGGAGGCGAGCGTGGCGGCCCGGGAGGAGGAGAGGCAATCGGGAGTTTATTTGCCGGGCGGGCTTGGGGTTTGGGCTAGATGGCGGTGATCTTGAGGGTGAGGGAAGTGGGGATATTTCTTTGGAGGAGGTTGATGGTGTCGGGGTGTTTCTAGAGCGGGGAACCGTGAGGAAGTGATATGGGGGACCACCATCGCGTGAAGGTGGGGAGGGTTGAGGAGAGTCGAGTGGAGAAAGGAAATTGGCTTTCCACAACCGAACATGACGGGAAGTGTAAACCCGATTTGAGGAGATGTCAAGACATTTAAATATGCACTTTGAGTGGAGGAGTACCCGACAAAGACACACGGGAGTGGAGCGGGAGTCAAGTTTATGCGAGGCGTAAGAGTCGAAGCCATGGATAACATGAGCGGCACCGAAACTGCGCAGTTTGAGGTAGTTCGGGTGATGTTGGTGGAGAATGAAGTATGGAGTTTTGAGACTAAGAGTTGGTGTTGGCATGCGATTAATAAGGTAGCATGCGGTGGTAAAGGCAAATGGCCAATATTTGGGAGGCATGGAAGAATGAGTAAGAAGGGACAATCCCGTTTCCACAATGTGTCGATGACGACGTTCGGAATACCGTTGTGTTCGGTGTATGTGGAGGGATGTGAGATGTTGAATGCCATGAGAAGCAAGAAGAGGGCGAAGGCCAAGATATTCACCTCCATTATCACTAAAGATGGTTTTGATGGAACGATTAAAATATTTTTCCACAAGTGGCTTGAAGTGAGAAAAGATGTTGACAGCATCATTTTTATGTTTGAGTGGATAGAACCAAATGTATTTTGAAAAGTGATCAACAAAAATAATGTAGTATTTGAACCCATCGATGGACAAAAGAGGAGAAGTCCACACATCACTATAAAGAATATCAAGAGGACCAAAGGAAGAAATTGTATTATCATAAAACGGTAATTTGTGACTCTTATTACATGCACAAGAGTTACAATGAAAATCTTTAAATGTAGGAATGTCTAACTGAAAACTAGAACTAATGTGACGTAAAATTGAAGAAGACGGATGCCCTAATCTATGATGCCGTAGAGGTAGAAGAAAACGGCGAATGAACGAGCGAATCGAACGGGAAGCCATTCGCCATGACGCCAGATTTAAGTTGACCTTGGAGAAGGATTTTCCCAGACTGATTGTCCTTCACAAAAAAAGAATGAGATGAGAAAGTGATTGAAGCATTATTGTCGAGACAAAATTTAGAAATTGAAATAATGTTACGAGACGGATTGGGAACATGTAGCACATGATTTAATTTGAAAGTAGAGGAGGGAGTTAAGAGAGAAGTAGAACCGGTGTTGCAATTGGTAGACTTGAGCCATCGCCAATGAATAATTCTTCGGTGCCATTGTATGGTTGATGGAGAGAAAGGTTGGACAAGTCATTTGTGGCGTGATGAGTGGCACCGCTGTCTAGAAGCCAAGAGGGAGGGGGTTGATGATTGTGGTTCGCAGAGGCAGCATATAGGGCGGGGTTTTGGCGAGGATTGGTGTTGGGTTTGTGGGACGATGGTTGTGATTGGGTTGGGAGGATCGGTTGTTGTTGAATGGTCGTGGTGGGGTGGGGATGTGAACATTGGGACATTGAGTGCGGAAGGCTTGACATTGGGAGAGAAAGTGTCAGGCTGCCGACACCATTGTGATGCCACAGTAGTTGTTAGTTTGTCGGTTGGGGTTAAAGTTGTTGTTGTTGTTGTTGGTGGGGCGGTTTTGGTTGTAGTTGGTGGGAGAGAAGGAGGTGTCTGGCGGGGTGAAGAGGTGTTGGTTGGATGTTTGTTGGTATAGTTGATGAGAGGCGGGGAATGGGGCGGCGGAGCGGATTTCTTACATTTGAGGGTTAACTCGCGGGTGATGAGCTTTTCATGAAGCTCATCGAAATCAATGGGGTTTTCTCGGTTTTGGACACTTTGGATGAGACTATCAAAGTCCTGGTCGTTGAGTTGATCAAGGATTCGATCAATGAGATCGTGCAGGTCGAGGGACGACAAGGGAAGAAGTTGGTCGGAACAAGCTTTCATGTCACGCATGTATTCGGTGATTGAGCAGAGCCTTTTGTGATGGTTCGGAGGTGGTCTTTGAGTTGTTTGAAGTGGCCTTTGGAGGGATTTGCAAAGGTTTTGGTATTGTTTTCCAGGCATCCAAGGTGGTTGGGCATTGAGAGATGAGGGAACAAGGTCGGAGGAGAGGGTACCCAGACAAAGCACGAGTATAAGCTTGTCTGACGGAACCATGTTTGATAGATTTGGGTTTTTAGTGGTGGTGGTGTGGGCGGGGGTGGCTTCGGTGGTTGGGTGTGGCGGGTTTGGCGGCCACGGTGGTGGTTATTTTTGGGGTGGAGATGGATGACTCCCATCTATGACTTTGTAAAGATCATGCCGATGAGAGTTGCCTCAATTTGGGTCTTCCATGCTATGTAATTTGTGGAAGTTAATTTGAGGATATGAACAAGAGAGACCACGATGAGAGGGTGGTGCAGGTCGGTTGGAGTTAGGGATAGTGCCGACATCCATGGTGAGGATGAAGGTGGCGGCCGAACAGCTTAGGGTGATCACCTAAGGCTTTGATACCATATAAACTTTGAATAATTATGAATTGCAACTTAATTGAATTGATAGAATTGAAGAGTATAAATACAAGATCATAACTTGGGAATCAAGAAATATAATCTAACTAGGAAACTAAATATACTAATAGAATTGAAATAGGAAACTAAATATACGAGACTCCTTAATTATCTCTAACAGTGAATTCATATTATAATACTAACTTCGTCTCAATTTGAAATTGCAAAATAATTATTCGTCTCATTTGAAATTGCAAAATAATTATTGTACATACATATTCATTCAGGTTAAGAAGGAGTATACTCCCTTCTTCCCGGCCGACTTAGGACTTTTTGCCATTTTGGGCGTCCCACCCGACTTAAGACGGCCCAAAATGGAAACCTTAAATCACTATTCTCTCCACTTATTCTCTCTCCTACATTATTTTAATACTCACAACACCATTATAATTTACTATTCTCTCCACTCATTCTCTCTCCTATTTTTAAATTACACTCACAACATTTACCTTTTCCTTAATTCTCGTGCCATTTCAAAAAATCCTAAGTCGGCCGGGACGGAGGGAGTATTATTTATTAAGATATTGTGAGCATGGATAAGGAAATAGTATAGAAAAAGTGAGATAGAGTATAGAAGTGAATAGTTGTTGTGAGTATATCAAGTAAGTCTCAGTACTTAAAAAAGTATTTTAAAAAGTATTATAAAATTTTGTAATTTTAAGTGGTACAGACAATTTGAAATGGGACGGGAGTGTAAAGACGGGGAAGACACTATATGAACATAAATGAAAGTAAGTGAAAAATAGAAATAACATTAGAGCTAATTAGCCTACACTAAATTATTGGTCAACGTTGGTCAAAGTTGACCAAAAATCCACACTCCGCTGGGACGAAGGGAGTATATGGTTATCTATCTATATATAATAACAAGGTTGCGGTAATTAAAGGGGGATTCAGGGGCAATTTCGTCAATTCACGCAGTGGCAAAAAGGCAAAAATTTCGGCTGAAAAGATGTGTGGCGATCTGTGATTGTCGTATATTTTCTTCACATTTTTTTGGAAATGAGGACACGTGTCGTCACGTTTGTTCAAGGGCGTTTAGGACATTTCCTTGGCGCCGCATGCGTCAATCGCCGACAATGGCGCGTGAAGGCGGATGGGTTTTTTTTTTTTTAGTTCGATATATCATACAATTTATTTAATTTTTTTTTAAAAATACTATTTGAAGCATAGTAAATGAAGTATTAATAAATTTGTCGATTTCTCTATTCGGCTCAAAATATCGTTTATTTATAAAGACGAATATCGGAAAAAATGACCATCATTTTTACAATTTTATTGAATTGTATGTCAATATTATAATAAATAAAGATAGTATAAATTGGTATTTTAAAAGAGGGAGATGAACAAGTGGGTTGAGTTTGATGAGGAAGTGGGGGTTTGGGGATTTTTTTTTCATTTAACGAAATTGTTAGTATTTTTATTTGTCTTCTAAAAATT